>ML242513.1:6379-33501 GCA_005239495.1 Nicotiana undulata | reverse complement strand
TTTATATATTTTCAGTTTTACTTTTTTCATCTTTCGGTTTATAGGTTCAAAATTTTACAAGTTTCAAAGTTATGAGTTCGGATGTTTATGTGTTTGGAAGTTTACAGTTTTAGAAATTATAAAGTTTACGGGTTCGAAAATTGAGGTTTTGAAAATTTAGCGGTTCGGAAGTTTATGAAATTTGTGGGTTCGAAAGGTTGTTGGTTCGAATATTTATGGCTTCCTGTATATTGTATCAAAATTAATACTCTTAAAAAAATATTTTCCATAATTTGCATACCAAACACAAGGAAAATGAATAAGTTTACTACTTGTTTTTCAAGAAAATATACCAACACACCCTAAATTCAATCTAGTATTATACAAAGGTGTCATTTAAATATATGAGGAAAGAAAATTTTGGGGGGATTTGCATCTATACTTGTTTTTTGGGTCACGTTTTAATTTATACCCGCTTTGTAAAAAAAATTGCAAGCGTACTCACTTTTCGTGTAAACTTCAGGTATACGGGCCTGAAGTAACAAAGGCAATCACGCAAACTTCAGCATTCTAGTAGACATGTCTGAAGTTGTTTGTAATTGTTGAACTTAAGCATTCTACTAGCTGAAGTTTTGTTCTCTATTTGTTGTACTTCAGCATGCTTTAACTGAAGTTTTGTCCTAGATTCAATAGTTTTGTCGTAAAGCTTTTTCAAAAACTTCAGCAGAAGATGCTGAAGTCATTTAGTTCATTTGTAAAAACTTCAGCACTAAATAAGCTGAAGTTTTGTCCTGGATTCATTAGTTTTGTCATAAAGCTTTTTCAACAACTTCAGCAGAGTCGAACTAGCTCAAGTTTTGTTCTCTAATTGCTGAACTTCAGCATGTTTTAGCTGAAGTTTTTCGCGTAAACTTAGTGTTGGCTGAAGTTTTTGTTTGTAATTGTTGAACTTAAGCATTCTACTAGATGAAGTTTTGTTCTCTATTTGCTGAACTCGGCATGTTTTAACTGAAGTTTTGTTCTATATTTGCTGAACTTCAGCATGTTTTAGCTTAAGCTTTGTTATGTTTGTGATAAACTTCGGGACTGAAGTTAGTTTTGTATTGAAGTTGGAATTTCTCATCTTTCTACTGATACAGTTCATAAAAATCCTTCTGAACTTTCTGGTTGGGTACAAAGCATGTTATCTAAGCTCAACAACACTTTGCTGACAAACTAATTAAACAGCTCATTAACAGAAATCATTGGAGAAACATGACATCCTAATCAGCATTGGAAGAAACATAAGATAGACCATCTTTGTAAATAAAAATTTAAAATCAAGAGTGCCATAATAGTTCAACTTTCAAAGCTTAGTGTAAGAATTGCATCAATAAAGCCGCAATTAGCTTGTTGTTTGATATTTCATTCCTGGATTAAACTGAATTCATTGCAAATATAATAAATACAGACAAATGAATTATAAATAGATGAAGAAAAGTTCTAAAATGTTGTTTCAATAAAAATGGCAGTCACTATGAGCAAATCAGCAATAAAATATATTACAAATTACAAAACAAATGAAGAGTAGAATAAAGAGTAGAAAAGAAAGGAGGAAGAAAGGAGCGCACAAATAGCAGGAATGAGGAGGCGTCTGAATTGTTAAAATTAGGATATATATTAAATAATTTTAAAAATATGAGTATAAGTTAAATAAGAGCGTGTGGTTCTAAAATATGACAACTGACCAAATTGATCGTATGTCACGTATCGTACGGACATTAAGGCAACCCACGCAGCCCGCACGTCCAAACGCACAGAGCTTGACCCTCCAGGGTCGTTTTGGGTCGTTTCTTAGGGAAGGGTACATTTTAACAATATGAGAATTGGATTTGTGGGAGGTGTATTTAATATTTAAGTTTGTATTATTGAGCTCATTGTACTTTTACGTTATTTTTAGATGTTATATTTGGTTTTCCAATTATCTACAAAAAAACAAGCTTATTAAATATGTAACAAGACTCTCACATATTAAATATGATCAATTTCATTATTAATTAATATTATAATATAAATTTCTTAATATATGTAAAAAAATTAAAAAATCAATTAAAGTGGACCATAGGAAGTAACTAATAAGTAGGAATGGCAAACGGGCGGGTCGAGTCAGATATGATTTGGGTCGAAGCGGGTAATAAAAAAATGGATAAATTATCCGACCAGACTTATATTTAATACAGATAAAAACGGGTTAACCGGCGGATATTATGGGTAACCATATTATTCATGACTTTTTGCATATAATCACTTTTGGGAGAATTTTTAGTCTCCATAATTTGAGGAACCCCTAAGCTGAAGCTTCACAAATGTAAAAGTTAGACCCATTGGTTATCCATTTTCTAAATGGATAATATGGTTCTTATCCATATTTGACCCGTTTTTAAAAAGTTCATTATCCAACCCATTTTTTAATGGATAATATGGATGGTTATCTGTTTTCTTTTAACCATTTTGCCACCCCTACTAATAAATTAAATGGTTTTGGAGAAAGTGGTCATATTTTGTCTGAACCAAAATTATTTATTTTGCTTATTTTATGGGGGAAAAAAGAGTTTTTGAGTAACGATAAAGTTGTCTTTGCGTGACGTATAGGTTACGCGTTTGAGTCATGAAAGCAATCATTAATGTTTACATTAAGATAGATTGTCTGCGTCACATCCTTTGAGATGGGGCTCTTCCTTGAACCATGTGTGAGCGAAATACTTTGTGTACGGAATTATTATTATTTTGCGGGAAAAAACATTATTGCTCATTTGAAGCTATCAATTATGTGCAATTTATAACTAATTTACAGCAAATATTCAAAGAAAACAGGGACCGCATAATATAATGTGACAATATTGCTCTTTGCATCTCCCCATACACAGGACCACTAGTCCTCCAACTCTACCCATCAACAAACTACAACCACAATTGCCTAATGCTCCTTCCCCACTTGAAATTTGCGAAAATCGAAATTAGCCACAATACATTACAACTTTTTGTCATCAACAAATACATAATGACATTAAATTAACGAGGATTAGATGACCGGGCTGGCACAACCGATAAATAACTTTGTAACAGTTTTCAAAAAATTGTATTTATTGGCAAAGTTGCATCCCAAAAGTCATCTAACTATCACATAAAAAAAAATTAAATTAAATTAAAAAAAAAAAAAACTATCACATAAAAACACGACTATGGGAATTCCAAGAACTTATTTATGAAAGAACATAAAGATCTTAAATACATGTGCCATAATACGTTGTTTTCAAAATCCCATAATAGCAATATTAGAAAGATATTTCTTATCAACATTATATTTCAATCTTCATACTCTTACAATAATTTTAAAAATTCATGATATATATATATATATATATATATATCTGCGAGTAACTTTTTAATCATATTCACAGCAACCTCCAAATAATCCATCAATCTAGTAAATAATCAACTGCATTATATATCAAATCATATTAACTTATTATAATTAAGTAATTAAATAAAATAAAATATTACAGAGTTATGAGGGACGTTCAACTACGGAAGCTATTCATCTGGTGAAGAGATTAGTGGAGCATTATCGGGAAAGGAAGAAGGATTTGCATATAGTGTTCATGACTTTGAAAAAGCCTACGACAAAGTTTTGAGGAAGGTTTGTGGAGGTGTTCGGAGGTTAGCGACGTTTCGGTAACGTACACTAGGGTGATTAAGGATATGTATACTAGTGCTAAGACTCAGGTGAGGACTGTGGGAGGTGACTCGAAACACTTCCTAGTTGTGATGGGGTTGCACCAAAGATCGACTCTTAGACCGTTTTCATTTGCCTTGGCAATTGACGTGCTGGTGCGGCACATCAAATGGGAGGTGCCATGATGCATGTTATTTGTCGATAATAGAGTGTGGATCGACGAGACGCAAGGCGGGGTTAATGTACGATTGAAGGTTTGGAGACAAACCTTGGAGTCTAAAGGTTTCAAGTTGAGCAGAACCAAAACAGAATACTTGGAGTGCAAATTCAACGACGGGATTCATGAAGTAGATGTGGATGTGAAGCTTGATACTTAAGTAATCCCCCATGGAGGTAATTTCAAGTATCTCAAAAATATGTCCAAGCTAACAGGGAGATCGATGAGCATGTAATGCATCTTATTGGAGGGGGTGGGTGAAATGAAGGCTCGCATCCAGTGTTCTATGTGATAAGAATGTGCCGCCAAGATTTAAGGGTAAATTTTACAAAGTGGTGGTTCGACCAACTAAGTTGTATAGGGGTTGAGTGTTGGCCAGTCAACAACTCTCCTGTGCATAAGATGAAAGTAGCTGAGATGAGGATGTTGAGATAGATGATTGGGTTTATTGGGAGAGATAAGATTGGGAATGAAGTTATTCGGGATAAAGTGGGAGTGATCTCCGTGGAGTATAAGATTGGGGAGTTGGGGTTGGGATGGTTCAGGCATGTTAAGAAGAGAAACATTGATGCTCTTGTTAGGAGGTGTGAGGGTTGGCCATGGCGGGTTTAAGAAGAGGTCAAGGTAGGCCAAAGAAGTATTGGAAAGAGATGATTAGGCAGGACATGGCGATGTTTCACCTTACTGAGGACATGACCCTTGTTAGAAGAAAGTGAAGGTTGGGGATTAGGGTATAAGGTTAGTAGATAGTTGAAAATCTCTCATTTTCTTATGAGTAATACTAGTAGCACTCATGTCCCTTTATATTCTTAGATCTATATTACTTCATGTTATTTTGTTCGCTTCAGTTATCGTAATTCATTGTTGTTATTATTTGGTACTACTTATAATTTCTCCCCTCTTTTTCTCACATTTTACTTTTTTTACTTCTCCTTCTCCTTCTTCCTATTTTTCTTCTCATCTTTTTTTGAGCGGAGGGTCTATTGGAAGTGCTTCTCTATCTTTACCGGGTACATACACACTACACTACACTCTCAAACTCCTATGTGTGAGAGTATATTGGATTTATTGTTGTTGTGGTTATACTCGTAATTAAGTGACAAACATTTTATTTTCCATATTTTATTGATAGTAAACGCTAGCGAAATCAGGATTTTTCTTAAGGGTATTCAAACATAAAATAAGTTTAAAAAATTCGATAAAGAATATTCAATATATGTTATGTACCTCTGAATCATAATATTTTACCTATATAAGCAGTTTAATTTTTCGATAAATGATGATCGATTGCCCTACACATAGTGTGACTTTGCCCCTCATAGTAGATCTTTCTAACATAATACATGAGGGTAACAAGTTGTCGCTTACTTCCCAAACCCCAACTGAGCCTTAGGGTCCACGCCTCCAATTATATTTTGGTCCACACAGTAGCACTTGGACCCTTTTCTCCGTACCCCATTGGCAAAACCACAACCACAATTATCTAATCCTTATTTTTATATAAATACACGTATCTCCCCCTTCCCCCTTTTTCCTTATCATCATCACACACCAATTACCAATTCCATTCCTCCATACAAGAAACCAATCCAATCCAATCCATCAAGTTAGAAGAATCTTTTCTCTTTGGTTGATACTTAAGAAATCTTTATTATTATTGTTGTTGTTTAGAGAGAGGGTAAAGCCCAGGTAAACAAGTTGTAGACATCACGGCTATACACAAAGCAAACCGCCGACCATTCTTACATGTTCGTTCAGTACGACGTAAGGGTTGTGTAACTGCCACCAATCCTGCGCCGCACGGCGGACGTGGCGCTTTGCCCTCTGAAGGCGGTAGTCCTTCCGACCTCCTCTTCCTTGCCGGCGGTGGTTCTCTCCTTTCTTCTACCTGCTAGATTTACTTACTTAGTTAATTCCTTCCAGTAGTAAATTACTAATTGTTTTGCACCACTAGCAATTTTTAAGGTTGTTCTTGTACCTAGTATTTTTTACCTTGAAAAATCAAAGCAAAAAAAAAAAAACATGATGCTCAAGATTAAGAGGGTTCCTACACTTGTTTCCAACTTCCAAAAAGAAGAGGCTGAGGAAACTGTTGTTCGTGGTGCTGGCTGTGGCCGCAATTGCCTCCGAAACTGCTGCCTTCCAGGTAAAAAAATTTTTTACTGTCTTTGTCTTAATTTGCTCTTTTCCGTTTTTTAAAAAAAATATTTTGCATAATAGTAGCCTGAGATGAGTTTAGATGGAGTAAGATAGTCAAATTGACTAACTTTTCAGTTAAATCAGACTAGTTTACTGTAAATTTGCAATTTTTAACCACTCAAATGATGAAAAATTTACTCTTTAAGTGTTGGTTGAAGTTTTACTTAGTGTGAATCTAGGGTAGCAAAAAATATCAAACATTTTTGGAACGGATTAAAAAGAATAACCAGGTGCACTAAGCTCTTGCTATGTGCTAGGTCCGGGAAAAGGCCAAAAGGCTGTTTCCACGGCTTGAATCCTTGACCTCTCGGTGACAAGCTATTTGTAATTGGGTTTAATATGTAGCTGATCTAGCAGAATATTGATTTTGTTGTTGTGTGTGTGTGGATTTTGAAAAGGGTCAAAGCTGCCGCTGTATGCTTCCAAGAATTTGACAAAGGGAAAGTCTATTGCCGATGAAACCAAGGAACCTCCTGTTGACTTCTTGGAATCCCTCCTTCTTGGAGAAGTAAGTCTGAACTTTTAATTGGTTATTTAGTATTTTATGTAGTTTTTCTTTTATTATTTTAAATATCAAATTTTAGATGAATATTTTGATTTTAGCTCTGAATTTGATGTCAATTTTTGATTATATGTAGTGGGAGGATCGTCAGCAGAAAGGTCTCTTTCGCTATGATGTCACTACTTGCGAAACCAAGGTCTTTACTCTTTTCCCTTTAACCCTTTTTTGATGCCTACACGTTAGATAGACTTGATTTTGAAATATTTAAAAAAAAAATATTCTAAAGATAATGACAGGAGTGGAAAGGGAAACTTTATGGTGGAAAATCATGTAGTTCTGGAAAGGTTGTATCATGTCTTTTGATGGTTAAACATGGTCAATGATATTATGAGCTGCAAATGCATAATACCTTTTTGTTCTGACAATTCTCGGGTTTATAGACTATATATATAAGGCTGTTAAGGAAGAAGTAGTCATTTATGTCTTACTATAACGTATTGCGGTAAAGTGTTGATACAAATGATATGCTCTTGAATGTTCGAAACACAAAATGAAGTGAATGAAAACTAGACTGGCTTTTTGTAAAGGTGCATGGATGCATGTGCTGTGATATAGTAGTACATAGCTCTTATCATGTTTGTACTTCAAGAGTCTTGCTGGTTTTGATTAATGTGATGTGAGGATACTTTTTATGTGAATCTGCCTAAGTTTAATTTGAAAATAAATTGGTATAGGTGATTCCTGGAGAATATGGTTTCATTGCTCAATTGAATGAAGGAAGGCACCTCAAGAAGAGGCCAACTGAGTTCCGCGTTGATAAGGTGCTGCAGCCTTTTGATGGAAGCAAGTTCAACTTCACTAAAGTTGGTCAGGAGGAGTTGCTCTTTCAGTTTGAAGCAAGCGAGGACAATGAAGTCCAATTCTTTCCAAATGCGACCATTGATGCTGAGAAATCTCCAAGTGTCGTTGCCATTAATGTATGCTCTTTACTAGTTTTGTACTGGAACCCTTTTTGGTAAGTGGAATATCTGATTAATGAGTATATTGGTGTTTAATGCAAACAGGTCAGTCCCATTGAGTACGGACACGTGCTTTTGATCCCTAAGGTCCTTGAATGCCTTCCCCAGAGGATCGACAGGGACAGCTTATTGCTTGCACTGCACATGGCTGCCGAAGCAGCTAACCCATACTTCCGATTGGGTTATAACAGCTTGGGTGCATTTGCTACTATCAACCATCTTCACTTCCAGGTTCTTTTCTACAGCGCTTTTTATAATGACGTGGTTTTAGAATTATTAGTTCCATTTGTTTCCACTTAGGGCTTGGTAAAGGAGGGGGAATTCAATTTCGTTGTTGTTGCTCTATACAGGCTTATTACTTGGCTGTGCCATTCCCCATTGAGAAGGCCCCTACTCGGAAGATTACCTTTGCTGATGCTGGGGTGAAGATATCTGAGATGCTGAATTATCCCGTTCGAGGTCTCGTCTTTGAGGGTGGAAATACTATGGAGGATTTGGCCAATGTTCTCTCTGGTTCCTGCGTTTGCCTGCAAGAGAATAACATTCCCTACAATGTTCTAATCTCTGATTCAGCAAGAAGGGTATTCCTTCTCCCACAGGTAAAACTCCTAACTCTTCTAACCACATCGACTCATTTGAGACCTATTAACATCGCTTACTTTTCTTTCCCGGGTATTTACCAATCATCGTTCTAACATCTATGTATTTTGGTGGATTGAAACAGTGCTATGCAGAGAAACAGGCTCTAGGGGAGGTCAGCTCTGAACTGCTCGACACTCAAGTCAATCCTGCAGTTTGGGAGATTAGTGGACACATGGTCTTGAAGAGGAAGGAGGATTACGAGGGTGCAACTGAGGCAAATGCCTGGAGGCTTCTCGCTGAGGTCTCACTTTCTGAAGCAAGGTTCCAAGAAGTGACGGCCCTCATCTTTGAAGCCATTGATTGCAGTGTGGAAGAGAATGAGAATGCCACTGAAGGTTCTCCTGAGAAGCCAGATGTTGCACCTCAGCCTATGGAGGAAGTTGATGCTCTCAACACCCATGCTACCATGGTTCCCGTCTAGGGTTTTCGCCGGCAGAGCTGTGGTGTTTGTCCTGTTACTATTTCAACTATATGAACATTGAGGGAATTTCTATCTATGGCTGCCCTTGTGAAATATCCCTAAATAAGGCTAGCCATGTTCCTATGTATTGATGAAGTTGGTTAGTTCCTCTGTGAATTGAACCTTGTCTATTATTGCTTCATGTAATGTGGAGTTGGTCAGTGTCTTATGTGAATTGACCTTGGGTACTATGTTTGCTGTCTGTTATCTTAGACTATATATTTGCTAATGGAAGTTGGAGTTTCCATATTTATTGTCAAGCTTTCTCCTTCTGCCTTCTGGTGAGCAGGAACAACAATTATCACTCTTATTAGCACATTCCTATGTATGCTTTCTACAGAATTTGAGATGATCTTAGCGAAAAACGCCATGGAAATTTTGCTATAATACTTATTGCATTTTATGGAATTGGATTTTCTTTAATTAATCAACCTCATCCTTTCCACTAGGCCCAGTGGTCCATTCTTGCTCCATTTGTTGTTGAACTATGATCTTGGGTGCTTCAATGTATTTGTGATTACCACAACAGAATTTAACCTCATTAATATGCAGTTTAATGAAATTGATGAACTCAAGTTTTCTGCTGATAACAGTCATGGTCCATCTCAGAGAATTAGGAATATAATTACAATACGGTTATAGGGAGAACCCAAAACAAAAAATGCAGGCGCCAACCTGACCATATAATTCTTCAATTTCGTTTACGAAAAATTTCCAGGATAAGGCTGCTTCACCTTTTTTAATCATTTTATTGTGCATTACTCTTATGTGATATTATCCTATTTTGCCAGATTACGGTACAATTGTAAACATGTGAAGTACATGTACAGAAAGAGCACATAAATCGAAATCTCCATTGCTAGAGCACTCTCACACCATTGCCACAGCAAATTAAAGAAACTACGAATAGCGACCGCATCAACAGACCTATTACAACTCTTTCTAGCGCCTTTGATGTTTTATCCATATCACTATGGTCATAAACTTGAAAATTACCAGAATTAAGAACAGAAGCAGGATAGCATCACTTTCTGAGTCTCGTGGGCGTGTTGATATATGCACAGCACATATGGAATAAAAGAAGACATAATAATAGAGAGCGTACATGGAGACATCTAAAAGGATTTGATGAAAATATCTCTATTGCCCATTGGTATATGACCAAGTTTCCAATACTTCTAACAAATTAAGGCTAGCATTTGCCATACAATTGACAATTATCATAAATCAAAGCGTCAAAAAGATAGTGCAAAAAGATGCTACTCCAGGGGCAGCAGGAACTCAACGTCAAATATTAATGATGTTCACTTCATCGTGAGCTGTGAGACCTGCTTTTCCACATCTGTGACAATGCATGAGCACGTTAGTAGGTAGTTCTCTCCAGAAGACACATTCACGCATGCCAAAAGCTGAAGTGAGGACATGAAAAGTTATGTCTACATGCAGAGGCAAAAATGAAAATGCTCATAGGCTTCCCCAGCCTTGACAGTTGAAGGGAAAAAAAGAAGTCGGGCATATCTACCAGTCTACCAGATTTATCTACCTTGCGTTGTAGGTCCATCCTGAGGCTTGGCAGATTCCTCCTGAGGCTTTTTATTGCTGGGATGGAGAAAGAAACTCAATAAAATGTGAATGTATTTATAAATAGTTGAATGAAAAAGCACATGAGATCTGTCTTTACAATGCAATAAGCCTCCTTGTGGAAAATTTCATTCTTGCAGTAGATATCTCTTTTTAGACCGTCAAACTATGACATTATATTCTTCTCCACAAAGGCGCAACACAGACTTTAAAAAACCTGTTAAAACCGTAAAGTTTCTGCATTTCTACTTTACACCAAGACTACAAAGTACACAGCAAGTTAACTTAAGACTATATCTTGAAAAAGCAACCCCTTCAGAACACCACCTATTTATCCACTATAATACAAGGAAATAAAGGTTTTGGCAGCTTGAACCTTGCCGCAGACAAAAGCTTGATATTTTGACATGGATAAAGGAGCAGGCCCATTATCCACTGAATTTTGAACCATTTTCCGCGGGCCCTCCGGCTTTTCTCGATTATCAGGAAAAAGAAGAGATGTTTATAGCTTTTCTTTCGAAGCTCCCAGTTCATGCCAAGCAAGCATCAAACCACAGTTCAGGGCATTGTCCAATTTATAAAAGACGTAAGCATCCCCCCCCCAAAAAAACCCCTTGCCACTTAACAATGCAATATCTCAAGCTGCTTTTAAAACATGTGCTGCTACCTCTGACAATTCAACTCTCAAAGCAGCTTCACAGGAGTCATCGAGGGATTTTAAGAACTTCTAGAATCCCTCATTCTTCTCTTAGTTATCAATATTATTCCAACAAATAAACATTCAACTTCACATACGTAATGAAAAACATTTATCTATGAGAACTTTTATATATGCTTCACTGGCAGCTAACCCTTGCTCAAACATAAGATCATAACAGAAATTTATAAGCAAATTTTTCTTGTTTCCTACAGCTAAGCAGAGACCATGATTTAGCACCACCCAAGAACAACCTAGTGAATTGTTTTTGAAAAGATTCCTCAAAAGTAGGTCAGCCAAAGCCACTGCTTGGTCAATATTCATTAACATGGATATTATTTACTATTCTATGATACTGTTGTCCAGTGCAGCATTCATATGCCTCGACTATTCCACACGGGAAGCAACTCTACCTACCAAGACCAAAGATATTCAATTGATCTAACAGTTTACTAGGTTTAATATCACACTAATGCCAAGCAAATATCATTCAAAGGACAGAATGGAGGAAATATTTACCTTTCCTTGGAAGGTGGCTCATCCTGTGGTTTCATGGCTGGAAAGAGTAGAACTTCCTGTGGAACAAATTATAACAAGGGATAGAGAAAAAAGATTTCAGTGTCTAATTTAAATAATAGGAAACACTAGCTTTCTCAAAAACGAAGTGACAATAAAAGGAGAGTGAGCGAAAATGACCAGCACTACCCTAGTGGCCTCTTCTCCGACCCTCCATCCATTTAGAAATGGATGTGAAACGGAACATCAAAGGAATTAATTGGAACTGAATGGCCATTTCATCCTAGTTAAAATAAAATGCACATTGAGTCTAACCAAATCCCAAAAGCTAGATCATGAGGTGAGAATTGTTGTATAACGAGTCAATCCATTTTCTAAACTGATGTCAAATATTGTAACCTCCCCAGATGCCTAGAGTTGGACATCTGGAACAGGGACAACATAACATGGCAAACATGGTGACCCACCATTGGATAAACCAAGAACACACATGAGTGTGGCGCTCTGGCTCTGATACCATGTCAAAGAAAATATACATTGGGCTCAACTCAGTCTCATGAGGTGAGGATTGTCTAAGACCTAATAGGAAACAACAGCCCATTCCCTCAGCCACAGTGGATACTCTTAACGTTCCGAGATCGATTGGGAGCTAAGTGGTCATTTCTTACTAACAAAGAAAACAAGTGAAGGCACAAACCTTGATGTTTTGTGAATCTGTTAACAACATTGCAAGTCGGTCAATACCCAATCCCCAACCACCAGTAGGAGGTAATCCATATTCAAGAGCTGTACAAAAGTTCTCATCCAGTGCCATAGCTTCATCGTCACCTGATTGTCGGTCCTGAATTGACATTAATCATGCTAAATTAAGTAGTGTTGCATTATAGAAATGACACAACAAAATGAACACAACACAAACACAACAACCAAATCAGGATGCACACTTCCCACAGATACCTTGAGTTGATCAGCAAAACGCTGGCGTTGGACAACAGGGTCATTCAATTCAGTGTATGCATTGCAAAGCTGTCAAGTTATTTAACAAAGAAGACGCATATTACAGCTTGTATTGGGAGTGCTAAAAACAGTTTGAAAGACTTGACAGAACACATACTTCATGCTTGTTAATGAACAATTCAAAACGTTCTGTCAGGCCTGGTTTAGATCTGTGCCACTTTGCCAAAGGACTCATTATCTCTGGATGGTTGATGATAAAAGTAGGGTTAACACATGTCTCCTCCAGAAAGTGCCCTACAAGCTGAATTCACAAAAAAGATGAAGGAGAATTATTAGAAACGTTATAAAGCTTCTTAGGTGAAAAAACTGGTAATAAATAGCAGCAATAGTGCCAAAAGAATGAGAACACCGACTCCCATAAATGCAGTTTTTTGAAGTATCACCAATAAATGTACAACAGGAAATAACTTTAAACATTTCTGGAGATGATATGCAAAAAGACAAACATACAGCAAAATGATTCACATATTACTCAAAGTTACATGCAAAAAAGTAGACATACAGCAAATTGATTCACAGCCAATTTAACAATGAGGCTCTAACTAGGGATATCATATTTAACTATTCACGAAAATCTCTATTGCCAATAACGCATATTACAGGATAAATGCCATAGATATTGCAGGATATTACACTACGATAGCACTAAAATGCTAGCAATCCTTTTCATCTCTATTTATTTCTTCTAACATATGATAGGTCTCACTCCTCTTTCTTTTTCTAAAACATTTCCTTTTTGGTCTAATTTTTCCACACTGCCCTCTCTTTTTTTACCCTAACCTTCAGCTGCCTCATGTAGGGGTGCTCATGGAGAGAACAGAAGTGGATGTCCTCATCCATTAGAACCCCTTTCCTTTATTCATCTGAAGATAAAGCCCTGAAACTGAAAAGGATTCCTGAGCATCACAATATTGCACTAGACGTATTATAAGACAAGTTTCTAGATTGCATCTCTAAGAATTGGCTACCAGAAGAGATAAGGAAATAAATACCTTATCAAGTAATCTAGCTGTTGTTTGAGGTGGAGGACATTTGATCTCAAGCTTTGCACAAGCATCTATGAGATATTTGTTAGCTTCTGCACTTGAGAGATCCTTGGGTATATTCAAGTTAGCGACCTTCTCCAATTCCTCTACCATATCAATCCGTCTGCAAAAGCAAACAGCATAAGTATCTTGGTGCATTGAAAACAGAAGCAGAACGCAACATAATAGAAGACTTCCAAACCTGAAGGGAGGAGTGAAGTCAATCTCAATGGGGTCATTCTCCAGCCCCTTTGCATGATACTTGATTATATAGCCACCTGTAAGTTCCTTCACCATCCCTGTTCATGTATAGTTAGTAAGATAAATTATAACAGAATAAATAAAACGAAAAAACTACATATACATTAGTTTCCACTGCAATATTTGGATCCCAGATTTTTGGTACTCACCACTAAGCATTTTTTCAGTCAGATCCATCAAGTCATTGTAATCCGCATATGCCATATAAAACTCGCAAGTGGTGAATTCAGGATTGTGTGTCAAGTCAATTCCCTCATTTCTGAACTGTTTCCCAATCTCATAGACACGATCCAATCCACCAACAACCAGCTCTTTAAGATACAGTTCAGGAGCAATACGCATGAAAAGCCTCATATTCAAATCATTGTGGTGGGTCACAAATGGGCGTGCAGCTGCTCCACCAGCAATCATGTTCATCATGGGGGTCTCTACCTGTTACAAATAGGATTGTGTATTTTAACTCATTTTATTCAAGCTAAGCTCATAATCTCTAATGAAAAAAGGCAAAGTAAAACAGCTTCATAAACACTGACCTCTAAGAAGTCACGATTATCAAGAAAGCTTCTAATATAGGTTATGATCTTAGCTCGGGTCTTAAATATGTACCGAATCTCTAAGTTCAGCATCAAATCCAAATAACGCTGTCTATATCGTGTTTCCTGGAAGTAAAGAATAAATGAACCACAACACATCAGAGGCATAAAACCTTTTAAAAGGAAATAGGAAGAAAGCTAGGCAATTGACAAAATAAACCTTATGAAGAAAATAAGAGGCATAAGATACCTGATCTTTCAAAACATATGTATCTGGATTTCGGCCACTTCCCGGGACCCATGCTTCAATTTTCTGCAGTACAATCAGATATCGTTCAATTAAACTGGTCTTAGACACAATGCGAAAAATAATTAGCTGACCTTAGTTGTATCCGTCTGGGCACCTTTCTGCCGTGGCATCATATGAAGACAATGAGATAACACTTGGAATGATATGGGAAAAATACTCAGCTCTCCCCTTTTACTCTTTCCTGATGAATGAGGTAAGAAGAATTAGAAGGATATGTTACCAAAACAAAACATCAGTATTATCATCTTTTGCAACATGGGATCTTTGCATAAACTACACCATGTCAAGAAAGATATTCACCTAGCAATTGCGATGCAGACAAAAGTATTCGAAGTGAGAAACTATGGCAGCACAGAATCCTAAATGCACGTAAACGCACGAAAACGTTTTTATTCAACATTAATGCTGAAATGATATCCGTTTATAGCTTTTTAGTTGTCCTTCGAGTTCTTAAAAGAAGGAACTGTGTACAACTAAGTTATTCTAGTTATTGTTGGCCTATGACTGAAGTACAGCCGTGGAGTGGGAGTAAAGCAGTACAGGATGCCACCATAATGACTATTCTAAGATTCAGGGATTGCAGGATAAGTTAACACCTTTTGTTTTCAGTACCTTTCCCCTACATTGATCTATGGTGCTTAAGCACGTGAAGGAGTGATATTGAGAACTCTTCTCTTCCAACGAAACTTGTTTTTCTAACACCAACACCAAAACTATCACAGAGAACATCTGCCATAAACTAAGAAGATCTAAAGAATCCCAAACCTGGACACCCAGTGATTCCGACAATATCTCCACGTTTCACACCAGAATGAAATTTAATAAACTTGTCGTCCTTCAATTCGGACTCCCTGCACATACATCAACACATAATACTTATCAGCGATAAAAAGTAACTTGATCACTTAAGCAATTCAACAAACACACGGGTCTTGAGGCCAAAATTTCACAACAATGCACTGAAACTGTAGCTGATGCCACTGATTTCAGCCATGAAGTTTCAAATATGTTATAATCACATTTACAAAATTTTGGTTTATGCACTTCCTAGAGCTATAACCTATGGTACAAAAAGAAAAGATAACAAAGATTGAATACCTCCCTTTGGCTCCAACAGACTACTACTCCCAAAAGGCACCTACTAGGGTGTCTTGGCCATTTACAGCGTTCTTGTTATAGATTCAAAGAAATATAAAGAACAATTATGATGCCCCGAAGTTATGAGTAGACAACAGATGCTGTAATTTTTCAAGGACGATTAAAGGAGATTTATATATAGGAGGAATATCTCCCCATAATACTGACTGACCAAAAGACAGCATACAATAGAGTACCATGAAGTCCTTTAATGATGATGAAGAAGAAAGTATTCATATGAAATATATAGTATGTAGAACTGAGCACAATGGAAGCCCATCCACCTATTCCTGGCATAAATTAAACCCAGAAAACAGCAAAATGATAAGAGTAATATAACCACCTTTCACTTGCCATAACTTGAACCTTGGCACCTCCACCATGTAAATCATAGAAAAGCAGCTTTGCAGAAGAAGCACGTTTATTCATTATCCTTCCTGCACAAAAAAAGACAATTATAGATGCAGGTTTTTTTTTTAAATAAGCAAAATGCTATAATAGTTACCAGCCAACGACACTTTATCGGCGGAATGAGCTCCACTTTCTAAAACTCCATATTTCTTCACATAATCAGGGATAGACAACAATTCCGATTCGACTTCGAATTTGTGTGGGTAAGGATTCTCCCCCGCTGCCTTATCAGCCTCAAGTGCTTTCAGCCTATTTTCAAAGTATTGCTGCAAACCAAACCCACAATAAATAAATTTCAGGAATCTGGGATGTGCTTTCTTGTAAAATAATTTTCTCGGAAAAGTCATTTTTGAAACTGTTTTGCTCACCCTAAATTATGAAAATATCCCAAAAGAAAAAACTTGTCAAATATCCCACCTCTTACTCTTTAACAATCTAACGCTTAAACACTATTGTCCACTTTTAATACTGGAAAAATATCACAAAAAAAATCCATGTATCCTTATCATTCCTATAAACTAACAAATATTACCTATTTTGATACCCAAAAAAAAAAACTAAAACATTTTTCTGAAAAAAAATTACTGCATAACCAAAAAAACAAAAAGTTAATAGAAAAGGGGAAATGGAGCAACCGTTGGATCCATGTCCTCTTCACCGGCTGCAGCATGCTTTTGAGTCTGAGTGCTTGGCTTGTTTTCAGATTTGCCCTTGTTTTCAGACTTCCCCTTCTTTTCAGACTTCCCCTTGTTATCAGACTTCCCCTTGTTTTCAGATTTCGCCTTGTTTTCTGGGTTTTCCATTTTGACTCCGACGAGAAGAATAAAACCCTAGTTGACGGCGCCGGAGCAGACGAATTGTGTGCTGAAGTATAGGGTATCTGTGAATAAAGAGAGCGTTGAGCCGAAACAGAGTACGTTAAATGGGGATATGGCTTTATGGAGGCTAGGGTTCAAACGATTGGTACTTGAGCAGCACGTCTTTTTTTTTCTTTTTAATAAATTAAAATTTAAATCATTCTTACACTAATAAAATATGTTGACGACAAAAATTAACGGTCTCAGGTAAAAATATACAAAAATTAGCGGTCTCAGGTAAAAATGTACAAAAATTAACGGTAAAAATTTACAATTCAGAAACCGCTTCGAGATAAAATTTAGTAATTCACTATATAATTCTTTTCTTTATAGAAGTCTTATTTGCAAAGGACGTTGGTGTATCTACAATGATATTTATGTTTAAGTGTATGTCTTTTTTGGGGGGAAATTAAAAGCTAATATTTCACCTCAATTACATAACGAATATAACGATTAACTAAAAACAATACACATTAATAAAATATGTATTGGATTATCATATTACTATATACTTTAAATAAAATAGCATAAACGGAAAGCATAGAGTTTATTGACTAATTGGAGTTGTAGTAGTACTTCGGAAGAAGAAAATAAATAGCATACGTATTATTTGGTGTTATTTGTACATCATGTTCTTTTACAATGTTGAATTTAAGAAAATGACCTTTTTAGATTTATTATGTGTAACATATCTCTTACGTGTAAAAATATATCTCTTATGTATAAAAAAAGAAATAGGGTCATAAAACTAAAACCAAGTTTGTAATAAGCCAAAAAACCAATTGACCCATAATATTTTTGTAAAGACCCGTAAAATTTCTAACTAAAAATGATGCCCGGATAGGTCCCCGTGTTGACATAACTGTAGAAATTCTTAAAACGGACCCCTTTGGAGTGAAAAGTACCCCAGGACTTAAAAGATATAATTTTCCAGATTTGCAGATTTGCGGTCCACTGTGCGATCGCAAATCATGTATGCGGACTGCATAGTGGCCGCATACCTGGACAGTTGCTGTCCATTTTGAGGACAACTATGCGGCCCATAATGCGATTGCATTTCGGGAAATGCGGGTCGCATAGTTGTCGCATTCATGTACCTATATTTTTACGGAGGGAGTTATGTTGCGCACTATGCGATCGCATAACATGTATGCGGACCGCATAGCTGCCGTATACCTGGGCAACTTGCTTCTCTTTTGGCCCAGTTGAGGGCCACTTATGCGACAGGTCTGCGAACCGCATAGCAGGAATGCGATCGCATTCCTGACCGCATACCTGCAACGGGGCTTCTAATTTCTAATTTTAAAACCCAACCCCCAGCTTAATAAAACACACATCCCCTTCATTTTTAACGACTATCTGATTAAAATAGAGAGATGTGAGAGTGGGTTCTAGTGAGTGAAAGTCACCATCCCCACCAAATTTGTCCTCCGTATCTACTCAGGCCTGGAATTAATCGACTAGTCGTCATCTTCTTCACCATATGAGGTAAGTTTCCACCCTATTTTTTCTTAATTCCAGATTCTAGTTAAAATGAAACACACATGGGTTAGTTCTTGAAGGTAAGAGTTAAAAACCTTGCATGCATGTGATTAATTTACCATAAACTAGGGGTTATGCAATCAAAAGGAACACATAGTGTTCGATAAAATGCCCACACGAGTCCAAGTCATATTCATGACTCCTAATCCTAGGTTTAAATGTGTCACATTGTAAATTAGATTGAAGGCGCTAGAAGGTCCGGTGATTTGAGATAGAAATTAAGGAGAAATTTCAACTCGAGGTATGTATGGCTAACTCTAATCTTCACAGGATAAACCCGTTGTGTTTACTTTCGGGGTATGACTCTCTTGTTGATTATCTATGGAATTTATGTGCTCTATGTGCCTAATTGAGGAATTCTTGCTTCTATATTGTCCCATGCTACTACCATGTTGTTATGTTATTTGAGTGTATAAACTGTGATCATCATGTTCCCTTTTTACTACGTGTGTGATCCTATTATGTGATGGGTGTGGTGAAATGTGAAAGGATGGACTGATATGGAATATGTATAAAGATTTGGTAATGATGTGAAATATGAATCATGAGGTTGAATTGATATGAAACATGACTTAATGGATTGGGTTGTCATGGAATATGGATTAAAGGATGAATTGTTGTGAAATATGAATCAAAGAATTCTAATGATATGAAATATGAATCAAAGAATGATATGTGTTGGGGATCAAAAAGGTTAAAACAGATGAAAGTGATCTAAAAATATCCATGAATTGACCAGGAGAATGTCCTTGGGGTGAGATGGCATATCCGATCTAGTTGGGATCGGACTCCATGTCGTACACATGAATGACTTGATGTTGTGATATGATTATGATATGATGATGATGATTATTGTCCTCACTGTTTCAATTGAGATGGCCTAGCCGATCGGGCAGAGATCGGACTCTGTGTGCAGTGCACATGCCACGGTGTTAGCCTAGTCGATTTGGGTAGAGATCGGACTCCGTGTGATTAAGCCAAGGTGGTGATATGTGATGTGATTGAAATTCGGACCTCACCTAGGATGGCTTAGCCGATCGGGCAGAGATCGGACTCCCTGTGACAACGACACGGTGGATCAGTAATAATAATAACAAGATGAAACTTAAAAGAACATAATACAAAAGATGGCAAAATGGGATGGGGGATGTGGAAATTCTTGCTTGTGTTTTCCCTTTCTTCGGTGCATTGTTGTATGATACCTCTACTTGAGTTTGATTGTTGATGTTTATCCTATCTAGAGTATGTTTGTTCATACATACTAGTACTATTCAATGGTATTAACGTCCCTTTTGTCGAGGGCGCTACATCTTTTAAATGGATGTTGGTGGTTCTATAGCAGGTAGCGCTGATNTTTCCGGCAAGTCTATGTATTCTTTTCCGTACTCTTAGAGGTTCCGTAGACATTATGTGGGTTGTAAATATATATTTTGGGTAGTTGTT
The DNA here is from genome assembly GCA_005239495.1 of Nicotiana undulata. NCBI lineage: Eukaryota > Viridiplantae > Streptophyta > Magnoliopsida > Solanales > Solanaceae > Nicotiana > Nicotiana undulata. The sequence continues at coordinate 13,438 of ML242513.1, read as the reverse complement.
GTACTTACTCGTAATCGTGGTCCCTTATCGGGAATGTTGTACTTAATATGCATGTTTTGGTAAGATCTAATGTTAAAACGTTAAAAGAGGAAAAAATGGACTTTATGTTGTGAATCCACGCTCTTGATTGTCTCTTGCTATTTCATATAAATAATGTATGCTATAAACACGGGGAAGCGCGTTGGGTAGGAAAGGCAAATCAGGTTCGCTTGACCGGGTTTATTCGGTTAGGCGCCGGTCCCGTCCCTCGGTTTTGGGGCATGGCAAACTTGGTATCAGAGCCTAAAGTTTTAAAAGTGACATATGATGTCTCGGAGCCGTGTCTAGTAGAGCCCTTCTTATCGGTGTGTTGTCAACCACATCTAGAATTAGGGGGGCTGCATGGCCATTTAGGAAAATACCCTTTATTGTCATTCTGTATCGTGCTATGTGGTGAACTCCATGGACTCCGCACTTGCGTGTTCCCGTCCGTAGGTGTGAAACACCAGAACCGACAATGGTTCAGTTGTTTCTATAAGTTCCAAAATCACCCATTGAGCATCCGAAACATCCCCGAGACCTCAACCAAACTTACCAACCAGTCCTAATATTTCATTCAAACTTAGTCGAGCCTTCAAAACACATATCATAACATCAAAATCATCAAATTCACATCCGATGTTGAAACACGTCAAAACTCGTTAGAATGGCCTCAAATTTTACACACATTTCATAAATGACACTACAGACCTGTTGTCACTTTCGGAATTTCATTCCGATCCCGATATCAAAATTTCACCTATCGGCCAAAATTGCCGAAATTCTTTTCGCCAATTCAAGCCTAAATCTACCACAAGCCTCAAAAACATATTCTGAACATGCTCCTAACCCCAAAATCACCCAACGGAGCTAACGGAGTTGACGAAATTCCATTCCGGATCCGTCTTCACACAATTCTAACTATGGCCCGAATCCTAAAGCTAAACTTCACATTTATGGACTATGTGTCCAAAATCCCTCTGAATCTCACCACTCAACGTTCCAACAAGTCCCAAAAGCATAAATAGACATGGGAGAAACAGTTATTAAGGGTTCGGGCCGCTAACTCTCAAAACGACCGACCGGGTCGTTACAATTAAATGTAAACTTTAATTTGCAAGTTTGAACTTACAAATTATAAGTGCAATATTTTTTCGTCTTCATTGTATTCCATTATCTTAAATTCTCAAAATTTCAAATATAAATATTTTAAAGCCTTTGAATCCTTTTATTCAAACACTTTTTTATAAGATTATTTCTTTGTTTTATATTTTTACTTTATATTAATATAAATTATGATGGTTATACAAAATACACAAAAAGACACTAACCCGACCGAGCCTGGCCCGGTCCGGCCCCATAACCCATACGATTTATTTTTTACCCTGATGGACCTAGACCCCGTTAAGCCCGGTTAGGAATAACCCGTAACCGGCTCGGATTAGAAACTGATTGGTCACCTTTTTTCCCAACCCGGCGGGGCCCGTCCACCTATTAAACACCTGGAGGGTTGGAGACAGGCCCTTGAGTTAAAGGGTTTCAAGTTGAGCAGGACGAAGACATAATATCTTGAGTGTAAGTTCAGTGCTGAGCCGAGGGACGCGGGCATGAATGTGAGGTTTGGATAGCAGATCATTTCCAAGAGAGTCAGTTTCAAGTACCTTGGGTCAGTTATCCATGGGGGTGGGGAGATCGACGAGGATGCCACACACCGTATAGGGGCGAGTTGGATGAAATGAAGGTTAGCATCTGGAGTCCTGTGTGACAAGAAAGTGCATCTGCTACTCAAAGGTAAGTTTTATAGAGCGGTGGTTAGGTCGACCATGTTTTATGGGGCTGAGTGTTGGCCAATTAAGAACTCACATACCCAGAAGATGAAAGTAGAAGAAATGAGGATGTTGAGGTGGATGTGCGGGCACACTAGGATGGATAAGATTAGGAATAAATATATTCGGGAGAAGGTGGACGTGACTCCTATTGATGACAAGATACGGGAAGCGAGACTCGTATGGTTTGGGAATGTTCAGAGAAGGAGCTTAGATGCCCTGGTAAGGAGGTGCGAGGGGTTGGCGTTGGTGGGTGCGAGGAGAGGTAGAGGGAGGCCTAAGAAGTATTGGGGAGAGGTGATCATGCGGAATATGGCGAGACTTCAGAACTCCAAGGACATGTCACTTGATAGGAAGTTGTGGAGGTCAAGCATTAAGGTTGTGGGTTATGAGGTAGTTGAGAATATTTAGTCTTCCATTGTGAGGCTAGATTGATAGGATTTAGTCTTAGACTACTAGTGGTCAGTGTTGTGTTTACACTACTCTTCGATTTTCATAGTGCCAGGCATTATTTACTTGTCATTATTTATGCATTTCATCTATTCACCGGTTCTTGTGTTGTTGTTATTATTTCCATGAGTCGAGGGTCTAATATATTTTCTCTTTTTGTCTTTTCGTCTTCTTGAGCCGAGGGTCTATCGGAAACAGCCTCTCTACCCTATCGGGGTAGAGGTAAGATCTGTGTACACACTACCCTCCCCATACCCCACTTGTGGGACTATACTGGGTGGTCTTCGTCGTTGTCGTTGTTGTTAGAACGATTGTGACTTCTTGTGCGAGTCATACATTCTACGTTATTTGTTGTGTTGCTTTAATGTGCCAATCTGTGACTCCGTTGTTAGTTGGTGAATTGATTGTCAAGATGAACTTACTTGCGTGGAGTCACCATCTCGTACTCTATTGAGTTGTTAGTAACATAACAATTTTAAATAAAGAAATTGTTAGCATGCTTTAATTAATGTGTCTCTTAGGATAAAACATGTCATCTTACTTGTTGCATTACTTTACTTAAACTATTATCACATTTTACATTAAATGATTCTACATTAATTCGTTAACTTAACTGATGTTTTACTTAAACTATTATCACGTGTTTGGGCCATTTTTCTCAGTTTTATTTAATATTAAGTTTTTATATCATGTTTGATGTCATTGTGTGAAAGGCTTACCTAGTCGTAGAGCCTAGGTTCTATCACGATCCTGAAGGTGGGATTTTAGGATCGTGACAAGTTGGTATCAGAGCTCTAGGTTCATAGGTTATACGAGTCATAAGTAAGTTTAGTACAGTCTTGCGGATCAATATGGAGACGTATGTACTTATCTTCGAGAAGCTACAGAAGTATTAGGAAATTCCACTTCTTTCATTGTTCAACTTGAAGCACATATCTTATATTCCCCTACATCACTCGTATACGATGTTGCACACTCGGTATTAGCAATGCATCGAGGGTTTGTGATGTTGCAAATGGGCTACGAAGGGGCTATGGATGCTTGATCATTATTTCGGGGTGTTGTCCACACTAAGGACGCAGATGTGTTGGCAGATCTTTTAGTTGTTCACGTGTGGGATGCAACGAGTTCTTATATCTGGTTGGTGAATACGATCTTAGGAGGATTTAATTGATTTCCTAGTTGTTGTGATCGTGGAAAGGTTATGGGAGAATGTTGATTTTAGGCTAGTCGATTGTAGTAGAGGTTATGTGTGTTTGCATGGGATTTCTATTCAGTTGAAGGTATGTATTACTCCCTCCGGTTCAATAAATAACCAGTTTACTTTTTCATTTTGGTTCAAAATAAGTGTCCATTTATATAATCAAGAAAGAATTCAATTTGTTTTTACAAAATAACCCTTGTGTATTTATCCTTAAAAAGTTTTCTTACTCCTCACATTAAATAGTTAATTAGGGGTAGTTTAGTCATAATAGGTATTTTTGTATAAATTTTAGTATTTTCTTAATGGGTGTGTTAAAAGTAAACTGGTCACTTATTGTGAACCGGAGGGAGTATCATTCAGGGCAATTGAGGAGGTGGCATGATTGTCGCAAGGATGAATACTCGCTTAGTAAAGGATTTAAGGTATTTTATGACTAGTGCTATCGGAGCTTACGAAGGGTTTAGTTAGAGTGCGGCACGGGGTCATGACAGATATGGAGTAAGGGTATTGTGGGACATCGGATATTATGTTCTATGGCCTCAAGCCAAGTAAGGGAGTCTTCTATCGACGATCAGATTGTATGATCATGTGTTATATTAGTTTTGGTCTGAGGTATATACATGGTATTGGAGGGTTCCCCGAAATTGTGTATGGCTAAAATATGAGAACTACATGGGATAGTGCTGAGACTTGCGGTATTTATATATCATTATTAATTCTACATTTCAGTATCAGAGAGGTTAGAGAAATAACTTCAGATTCATAGACGGTCTCTTCAGAGTTGGCATCTCAGTTTCTGCATTCGTCGGTGCTTCAGAGGAAACACAATGGTTTATGGGCTTTCGAACGATATGGTTCGTGCTAGGATCTCTTACGGTGAGCTTAAGTTAAGGATTGTAGTGTACCGGCAAAGAGAAGTGTTAACTTGAATGCAAGTTGAGAAGGAATCGAAAATATGTCATCTTGGTGATGTTGGGTCAGGATAGTAATAAAGGTATTTGGTTCCTTTGGTGTGGTGATGCATTATCGGTGTTTTGTGGAAATACTCTTGGGTTGGACAACTTGCCTAACTTGGTTGTGTTGGGAAATTCAATTCTGATGGCTTGGTTATGTGAGGACGAGTTTCGAAGAGTTCTTGATAGTGTCAACCACTGGTTGAGCCGGATGTCTGTTGCTGGCATAAGGAACATGTTGCGTGTTGTGATATTTTCTCCTGTATGGGGTCATGAGTTATAGATAGCATGAGCGATTTCAGGTATTTAGAAAAAATGCTAGCGTTGTTTGATACCACCTGAGAAGGGTGCGTACTCCAGAAGGTGCACTATGCTTTGACTTGCGGATGCCTAACTGGTATTATGGTAATAACTTGATTGATCGACCACTGGTGTTGAGATTTTGCTATATGGCAAAAAAGAGCTATGGAAGTATTTCTCGTGGGATTATCATGTATGAGAAATGTGTCAGTTATTTGAGTAGTGTAGTTAGGATCGAATATGGAGATTCTAGTATTCTAGGAATTTGAAGACTAAAAAGGTTCACATAGGCAAATTATTCCATGGTTGTGAGTGGTGGATGTATGTTAAGAGGTTGACTGGTGATTGTGTGTCCTATGGATGGGTTATCGTGGGATTTTCGGAGGTTATCTACCTATTTTGGGAGGATCGAAATTGGTTTGAAGGCCACTGGTAAGACTAATGAGAATGTGTGTTCTACATTGAGCCCGATTTATTTACTCAACATAGTTATTCTCGAGGGGGGGTGTCTTCAATTATAGTTGATCTTATTCGTGTTCTGATATGTTCCAGGTGTTACTCTTCTATGCAACGATGGGTTGTGATATGTTGTTTATTTGCACACCTGACGCGATTCTGTTGAGGTCTTGTGGCACAATTCGAGCGAGATGATTCTTGGGTGTTGAATGGTTTATTGCGCCTTATTTATGGTCTTCTTGTTTGTGGAGTATTGTGCTATCCGTTTCTCCATGGTTATAGTCATGCACTTTGCATGTTTGTTGTTGATATGCATGTGGTTGTTGATTGTGAGCATCATGGCCCGAGGTATTCCATGCGGACCCGTGTTTGGATTGGGTCAAAGCATCGCAATAGACTTATGTTGGGATAGGATCCTTTTGCTTATTTCGTGTATTTTGTTTCTCCTTTGTGTGATGGGCTAAGATCATTGCTCTTCGTGGTGGTATATGTGGAGCTTTCAGGTCGGTTCTCTCATTTGATTCCTTTCCATCATTGGGTACATCCAAGTTGTTACTTCTTTGATGCATGGATTACATGGTAAGTGGCTCTAGGTAGGATTTGTGTGGCATGTTGTTAGATCAACTTGTATTGGATAAGGTAAAGGTAGTTGGCCTGAAATGAGTGCCATCAGATTTGGTTAAGGTATGTTTGGAAATATAATGTCACTAGTCAACTTAGATTCCAGCTTTCTTGTCGGGAAAGAGAGCTCCATGACTTGTTGATGTGATAGGTGGTTATGAGTTTGTGTGTTTCTTTCATCACTGATAATGAACGAAGATTTGGAACAAGATTTTTATTGATAGGACGTTAGATACCAGTATCGGATTTGCTATTTAAGCAACTATTGTGGTCTACAATTATTGATATGTGTATATGGAAAATGTGGAATTTCATGTGATTATACTTGGGATATGGTTACAGCTTGATGCATCTTGATTCCGGCTTATACATCGTATTCATATATATATATATATAATGAATTTCAAAAGTTGGAGATTGGGTTCCAAGGGTTGTGAGCTAAGGCTGAGGTAAAGATCTTCGGTTAGATTGTGTTGTCGGATGATGTGGGTTCGCTCATGGGTATGTGTATGGAAAGTTTAAACCGCGATTTGACGGCTTTGGAATGACACTTGGCACGTTCGAGGACTGTTGTATGTTTAAGTGGGGGAAAATGTAGTGCCCCGACCGGTCGTTTAGAGCTTTATCATTCAATTCAGTGGCTTGAGACGTTGTTTAGCTTCATATTATGTATTATGACTTGTGTATATAATTGTTTTCTATTTTCGAGTAGTTCATGATTGATTTGGAAAAATGATTCTCAATTTAGAAGCTTTAAGTAGGAAGAGCTGACCAAGGTTTGGCTTTTTGGTAAACGGGCTCGGATTCAGGATTTGATTGTTCTGATAGAGTTGTATGATGATTTAGAACTTTTATGTATGTTCGAATTTTGTTTCGGAGTTCCTAGAAAAATTCGACACTATTTGTCGAAAGTTAGCGATTTGAAGAACTTAAGAGTTTGTAAGTTTGACCAAGCGTTGACTTTGATGTTATTGGACTCCAATTGATGTTTCCGAGACTTTGGATAAGTCTATATAGTTGAATTTAACTTGTATGCAAAGTTTGGAAGTAATCAGAAGTGTTTAAGTGTGATTTAGACATTCTTTAAAAATAGTGAAGATTTAACAACTTAAGAGAAATATTCAGTTTGAACCTCGATTCCTTGTTGTGATGTTTCCGTAGGTGTTTTGAGGAATTGGATAAGTGTGGATAATGTGCTTGTACTTGTTAGTAAGATTGGATGGGTCCGGGA
>ML242511.1:34725-51574 GCA_005239495.1 Nicotiana undulata | reverse complement strand
ACATCACTTTCCAAGTCACATTTCAAATTCTTTAAAACCTCAAAACCTCATTTTTTTTTTATCCAAACCACTCAATTCATGCCCGTTTTACCCCAAATTCCACAAATAAGACAAATAGTATATAATAAACCTGTTCCGGGCTCCAGAACCTCAATACGGACCCGGTAACGAGGTTTCCACATAATTATTCACTTTCATATTCCTTTATTATTTTCAAAAAACAATTTCTTTTTAAAAATTCATTTCTCGGGCTTGGGACCTCGGAATTCGATTCCGGGCATATGCCCAAGTCCCATATTTTCTTACGGACCCTCCGGGACCGTCGAATCACAGGTCCGGGTCCGTTTACCAGAAATGTTGACCAAAGTCAACTATATTCATTTATTAATTATCAAAACTCATTCTTTTGTCAGTTTTTTTTCACATATAAGCTTCCCGGCTACACGCCCGGGCTGCGCACGCATATCGTGTTGAGGCTAACGGAGGCGCTCGGAGCCTCGGAACACAGATATAGCTTAAATTACGTAAGATGACCTTTTGGGTCATCACACCTCTCGACTCACTCTAGAACCTTCGTCTCCCCTGAGCTCTGTCTCTCCTTCTCCGGCCCCCCCCCCCCCCCTTAAACACCGCATTCTCTAACTTTCGAATTTACTAGGACTGCTGCTGAGAGTCACCCACTCTGACTGGCCCCAATACAATCAACTTCAAGGCTCTTCTAGCACATGAACATGCTCTCAACGAAGCACGTACCTGAGTCACTACCCTTACAACTTGCCTATGCCTTAAGCATAAATTCTGAATCTTTCAAAGCCTAACCCTGGTCCAACAGGGCCAACTTTTGCACACATTCATCAAATCCCACGCAAAATCACCATTTTACTCATTTCCCCTTAGCTGTACTAACTTGTCAATACGCCGACAATCCGCAACCCCATGAGAACACCATCCTACAACCCAACTGCAGGTGGTGGGACTCCCCCACTTAGCCCGAAGCTACTCGTGCACCACTCTAGACCCTGATGAGATCCCTTCTCCTTTGTTGACATCACCTTGCTCAACCAATCCGTCCAATTCTTCCGAATTCTCCTGTTAGCATTCCCCAAATACTCAAATTCTCTAGCACCATTCACACATTCTGCCTCCTACTAAATAGCCACTAGGACTCCTCGCAAAACTTGCCAACCACACAACCGCTAACCTACTCACATGAGATAACTCACCTGTGGAAATCACCAACTGACACCTTCCAACGACGCTGAAATGCACACTCTCTGCAACATCAATACCCCATCCTAAGCTTGCTCTCATTCACCAACTTTGCCCGTCCGCCCGCTCCTCATGGACATCTACTAAATGCGCTACAACATCTTCAAATCCACTACTATGATGCCGTTCTCCCACTTTGGTTAACCTCATTCCTTTAAGCACTACCTGACTTCCTTCTCTTACTCCTGGCCTTTTAGAAATGGAACCACCACCTAGCACTTTTCACATATCTTCCTTCATCGTATGCTGCTCAATTGTTGCCTCAATTCCATATCATCCTCTATAACACTCGAACCAGCAGACCATCATAACTTTGACTCCCCGAAGACCATCTCTCTCGATGTTCCTTCATTATCAACACTTATCCAGTACTGAACCACCGCACCTCACGGTCTCTGACAGCCGCTTCTTCAATACTACTTCACAACACTCTGACCCAATGCAACCGAAGAACTATAACACCGACGAACTTAACATATTCTATTCGATCAAAACAGCGATACCACATCACATATGAAAACTCCACCTCGCTTGATAACACCAGGTCTTATTACTTTATCCCCCTGACTTGAACATTCACAGTCCAATTGCCCTTCCTCCGCCGGAACTAAAATACTGAAATCTCGAAATTACGCTCTGAGAAGACCTCCCTTCAAGTCATTCATTACCCCGACATATGGGAAATCATTCTACCATCATATCAACACCGCGCGATAACCAAGCGTAAGCATCATAACAATCCGAGCATAGCCTCAAAGTTCTCAGAAACACAGCAACCGAGCTGAAACAACATAATATTCTTCTGCAAGGCAACAACAACAGCCCCAACCAACTACACATGGAAAACATCTCGCACCATGTCCGTAGCACCATTTCAATTCCTAAAATCCACGTTTCATATAAAGCGCTTCCCGACGTATAAGATTGAGTAGGAAGAAACATAGGCATAAACCTCAAAGGAATCGAATCGCACGATGAGGAATCAAGAAGGGAAGTACTCCTAACAGCCTTGTAGCCTCTCGAAGATAAGTACAGACGTTTTCGTACCGATCCTCAAGACTCTACTAGACTTGCTCATGACTCGTGAGACCTAAGGGAACCTAGCGCTCTGATACCATGTTGTCACGACCCAAAATCCATAAGGTTGTGATGGCGCCGGACACCACTGTCAGGCAAGCCAATCATTAACTAATTTAAAATAAATTCATGTTTCAATATTTTCACAATCGTTACCTTTCACTTTAATACATAATAACTATATGAAATCCAATTAAGTAAAAACAACAATCTATTTTCCACTTTAATAAAATACATCCCAAATATATCCTAGAACCCGGTGTCACAAGTACATGAGCAATTTTTAAGACTTTTTACTTACTACAAAGCTTGTCCGAAATACAAGTTGGACAAGGACTTTAGAATAAAATAAATATACATAGAGGAAGACTCTGCCGGCTGCGGATCGCCTCTGAATGATGCAGCTCGCCTAAGTCTCCAAACCAGCCTCATCGCTATGAAAGTACCTGTGCAACAAAATGCACAACAAGTGTAGCATGAGTACGAAAACAACGTGTACTCAGTAAGTATCCCGCCTAACCTCAGAGAGGTAGTGACGAGAGGTCGACTTGACACTCACTAGGGTCCAACAATATAATTTAACAATATATGACAGCAGCAAAAGGCATACGAGGGTAATAAGATCAGTAAACTTTAAAAGTAACTGCAATGCAATAAACACTGGAAGTAAATAAATAATTTCTACTTTATTTCCCCCCAAAATATCTGTCAAGTCATTATCCATGAAATCATTTAACAATTTACGTCCTTAATACAATTTAACAATTCAGGTCACAAGTGGTATATCATATGTATATATCTGTGTAGGAAATGCCGAGGGTCATTCGGCCCGAACCAATAATAAAAGTAAATTGTGCACTACCGAGGGTCGAACGACCCGAACCATAAGTGCATCTTTGCCATAAAATGATCATATCTATGCACTGTCAAGGGTCGAATGGCCCGAACCATAAGTGCATCTCTCAATCCCGCTGTGGCGTACGACCTGCTCCCATGAGATGGGGGAAATAACACTCCGCTCGCGGAATGTAAATTGCGAAGCGGTCATATGCACATACAACATTTTCTTAAATTATCTTCAATGAACAATTCCTTTAAGTTACTAAAATTCTGTGATCTCAAGGAAAACCAAAATTTCATATAGCATCAATTAATAAAGCATATAATTTATTTCTAGAAAGAATGCAAGGCATGATGTGGGTCCTAGACTACCTAAACATGGCATAACAGTAGCTACACACGGACTCCCGTCACCTCGTGCGTACGTAGCCCCCGCAAACAATAGCATATATTTATTTAGTTCACCTATGGGGACAATTCCCCCTCACAAAGTTAGAAAGGAGACTTACCTCGCTCCGAAGTTCCATAACCGGCTTCCAAGCCCTTCCGACGACTCAAATTGATGCACAACGCCCCAAAACTATCCAAATAACGGGCAAACCAATGAAAATATACTCTAATACTTATAACAATTCAATTTATATAAATTCCCAACTCCGCTCGGAAGATTGACAAAATTTCCCTCGGGCCCACATCTCAGAAACTGACGAAACTCACAAAATCCGACAACCCATTCCGATACGAGTTCAACCATGCAAAAATTATCGAATTCCGACATCGGATTGGCTTTCAAATCCTAAATTTTTGTTTTTGGAAGATTTGCTAAAAAACATATTTTTCTTCAATAAATTCATGGATTCATGATGTAGATGAGTATGGAATCATGAAATATAATCAATATAGGATAAGGAACACTTACCCCAATATTTTCTCGTGAAAATCACCCTAAAATCGCCTAAAAATCGCCCAAGAATCGTGCTCCAAAAATCCAAAACGAAATAAAGGAAATGAGCATTTTTGGTCCTTAAGTTTCTGCTAAGCCGTCACTAAAAGTCCATTTTCGTCACTAAAAATTGTCACTAAAAGTCCACTAGAAACAACTTTACCAGCCCCTGTTCAATCGATCATAACTTTCAGTACAAATGTCCAAATGATGAATGGTTTAACTTTCTGAAAACCAAATTTCAAGGGATACAACTTTCTTGTTTGCCAAATTTTCAGATTCCTTATACTACTAGTAGTCGTACCCGCGCGATGCGCAGACAATATTAAATATATTAATTAAATTAAATTAAATTATGATCGGGTTTACTTGAATATATTAGATCGTCGTGCTTTAATAAATTTCAATTATCAATACGATATATCCAATGGTAAAATCTCTATTATCCAATGTTGAGTATTGTTAAATTGTTAATAGAAATTTTTATTAGCATAATATTGTGTTTAATATTTTTGTCTGCTCGCTTTCTTTTTATAATATAAGAGAAGATATATATTTTATTACTCTTGAAATATTTGCTTATGTTGAAATTTATTACGTTGTTCTCAACATAGTATCTAAATTTTAATAAATAAAATCTCTATTAAATTAAAGGGACATATATACGTATCGAATAACTTTTTTGTTTTGAATTTTTCTTTATTATATTATCCAATATTTAATATTATTGCATTGTTAATAAAAGTTTTTATTAGCATATTACTTTGTTTAATATTTTTGTCTGCTACTTAATTTTTATAAAATAATAGAAATATATATATATATATATATATATTATTAGTCTTGAAATAATATTTTAGTTAAATTTATTCTACTGTCATTAAAAATATTGTCAGAATTTTAATAAATAAAATTTATTAAATTAAAAGGACTTATATGGGCATCAAATACCTTTTTTGTTCTATATTTTTCTTTATTCTATTATCCAATATTTAGTATTATTTCATTGTTAATAGAAATTTTTATTAATATATCATTTTTTTAAATATTTTTATCTGCTACTTTCTTTATAATATAATAAAATATATATTCTTTGTAACTTTTGAAATATTTTTTTGATTTTAATTTTATATTATTATTCTCAATAATATTATATGAATTTTAATGATTAAAATTTCTTTAAATGAAAAAGATTTTTCTGGGCATCGAATAAATTTGTGTTCTGTATTTTTCTTTATTATATTATACAATATTTAGTATTGTTGCATTGTTGATAGGAAGAAACAACTTTCCAATTTAAATTGAATGTTGTTTTACTTTTTTTATTTTTGTTTTTTAGTATAACTAATTATAAAATATCTATATTTATTAAGTCAAATAGAGTAACCAAAAAATAACCAATTATGAAATAATTTTAAAACTCTAACTTTGTGGGAGCTTTGTCCTGAATAATTTTTCTTATTTTTGTTTTCGATTTTTAATTATAGGTAATTTATTTTTGTAAGTTTTTTATTTCTTTATTTTCTTTTTCATATTAAAATAATTTTAAGTGTCTAATTTTTATTTTTTATTTTAAAATAATTTCAAAGCTCCAACTTGATACTACTCTCACCCAATTTGAATGGGTAGGTATTGTATTTTTTATTATTATAGCTAAATATAAAATATTTATATTTATTAATTCAAATAAAGTAACCATTATATATATATATAGAGAGAGAGAGAAGATATAGATGGTAGTTTTTTTTATTTTTTATTTTATTTTTGTTTTTATAAATATTTAATTCAAAAATAATAATCAATAACTAATTAGTAACTAAATAACTATTATTAACTAATTATAACATGTGACATTTTTTATGCTGCCACTTGGCTTAAGGACAGGGCTTTGTCCTCTCCTTTTAATAATATATAGATTTTATAGATATTTAATTCAAAAATAATAAATAATAACTAATTAGTAACTAAATAACTATTATTAACTAATTATAACATGTGGCATTTTTTTATGCTGCCACTTGGCTTAAGGAGAGAGTTTTGTCCTCTCCTTTTAATATGTGATGACCCAAAAGGTCATCCTAAGTAAATTCAGCTAAATCTATGTTCCGAGGCTCCGAAAGCCTCTGTTAATCTCACCTCGATATGTGTGCACATCCCGGACATGTAGCCGAGAAGCTTCTACGTGAAAAATTGATGAAAATGGAAATTTTGTAACAATTAAATGAATAAAGTTGACTTTGGTCAATATTTTTGGTAAACGGACCCGGACCTGTGATTTGACGATCCCGGAGGGTCCGTAGGAAAATATGGGATTTGGGCGTATGCCTGGAATCGAATTCCGAGGTCCTAAGCCCGAGAAATGAATTTTTAAAGAAAATTATTTTCTGAAAATAATAAAGGTTTTTAAAAATGAACTTTGATGTGAAAACCGTGTTACCGGGCCCGTATTATGGTTCCGGAGCCCGGAACAGGTTTAATATATGTTATGTGACTTATCTGTGAAATTTTGTATAAAACGGACTTAAAATGACGTGTTTCGGATCAAATTTGGAAAAATTAAGCTTTATGAAGTGTTATGAAAATTCTAAGAGTTTTGAGGTTTAATTCGATGATTTTGATGTTATCTTGGTGATTTAAAGGCTTGAATAAGTCCGTAGGATGTTTTGGGAGTCATGTGTGTTTTTGGTTTTGAGACCCGAGGGCTCGGGTGAGTTTCGGGTAGCTAACGGGGTGAGTTAAAGTGTAAAAATCTGGTTTTGCTTCAAGTTGCTGGTGTCCAGGTATTTACTCTATGCGAACGCACCCACTGAGGTGCGAACGCGGAGGGTAATGGGGTATAAGCCATGCGAACGCACCACAGTAGGTGCGAACGCGAAGTGTAAGTGAGGCGAGGCAGTGCGAACGCGGGCAGGGGGGTGCGTCCGCACGGAGTTAATTGGGAACCTGGGGGCTGGGGGATGATAGACCTGTGCGAACGCGGCCCTTAGCTCGCGAAGGCATGGGTCAGTCAGGTCAACCTTGTGCGAACGCGGTCAAGGGGCCGCGAACGCATAGAGTAATTCTTCCCAGCTATTTTTAATACCCAAAAACAGACCCATTACGGGATTCTTCATATTTTTCATCCTCTCCTTCTTCTCCACAGCTCCTTAGCCATTCTTTAAGAGCTCCATCACTACATCCTCAGAGGTAATCAATCCTAAATCCATTCTCCTTCCATTTTCGTCCCTAACCACTAGAATCTAGGCCTACATTCCTAAAATCAAGTAGAAAATTAGGGGTTTTGGGTAGAGTTAGGTTTTTGGGAATTTTGGGTAATTCAACCCCAATTTGGGGTCGAATTTCAAAACAAATTATATATTCTAACTCGAGGGGGTATGGGTGACCGGGTTTTGGTCCAAGCCTCGTGTTTGGACCAAGGGGGCCCGGGGTTGAATTTTGGAAATTTTGGAAGAATGCTAGGAATTGTATATTTAGGCTATGGGATTGTAGTAATGAGTCAATATTGATGTTATTAAATTGATTATGATGTAGATATTGTTGTTCCGAAGTTGAATTCAAAAGGAAAGGCGGTGTTAGAAGGTTGATTGCCATATTTTGGACCCGAGTTAAGTGTCTTGCCTAATTTTGGTGAGGGAATAGGTATTGTATGTTATGTGCTAAGTGTTCATCATGTTCAATGCACAGGTAAGGTGACGAGTACCTATGCATTGTGTGTCCAGCATGCTCGTGAGTCTATTTTGATAAAAATCTTGTTATTACTTCCATGTTCGTTATATTATGAACTTGTCTCTACTTGGAAGTCGTTGTTGTTGGAAATCTTGGTTGATGAACTTATGATATATCGGTTCAATTGGAAACCCAACTGTTAAGGATATATTTGAAGTGATTGGTTATAGTTGAGACCCTGGTCGGGCACTTGTTGTGAAATTGATTGATGTTTTCCCCTTGCCGGGGGATATTGAAATGTATTTCCACTATGTTGTACTCCTTGCCATTATATCTGTCATTGTTTGGTGAGGAAGAGTGTAAAGCACGGAGGGTGATGCCGTGCCATGATATTTGATTACATTGCATAGTGAGGAAGTGTGTAAAGCACGAAAGGTGATGACGTGCCATGATTCACATTGATTATAAGCATGAAGGTCAATGTCGTGCCATGATTTACATTGATTATAAGCACGAAGGTTAATGTCGTGCCATGATTTATATTGCCTTACATTGTACATTGCATTGTGAGGAACAGAGTAAAAGCACGACGGGTGATGCCGTGCCATGATTTATACTATTTCACATTATACATCGCATGGTGAGAAAGAGAGTAAAAGCACGAAGGGTGATGTCGTGCCATTATTTACATTTCTGGTACTTATACTTGTTTCGTTAGCTATTGTGTTAAATTGCCTCCCTTGTTTACTTCTATATGTCAGTTTAACTGCTTCATTTCACTTGTTCCCCTTCACTGCTCCCGTATCCCATACTTGTCTGCCTATCTTTTGCCTCATTCTTCCCTGCTTTGAGTTGTAAAATAGGACAGGTTAAAAATGTCTTCTCATTCCACGTGCAGCATAATGAGAAAAATGTCTTCTTATAAGGAATTTCTAAATTTTAATATGTTTTACTGTGATGACCCAAAAGGTCATCCTAAGTAAATTCAGCTAAATCTGTGTTTCTAGGCTCCGAAAGCCTCCGTTAATATCATCTCGATATGCGTGCGCAGCCCGGGCGTGTAGTCGGGAAGCTTCTATGTGAAAATTTGATGAAAATGGATTTTTGTAACAATTAAATGAATAAAGTTGACTTTTGTCAACATTTTTGGTAACCGGACCCGGACCCGTGATGTGACGGTCCCGGAGGGTCCGTAGGAAAATAGGGACTATGGCGTATGCCCGGAATCGAATTCCGAGGTCCCAAGCCCGAGAAATAAATTTTTAAAGAAAATTGTTTTCTAAAAATAATAAAAGTTTTTGAGAATGATAATTGATGTGAAAACCGTGTTACCGGGCCCGTATTATGATTCCGGAGCCCGGAATAGGTTTAATATATGTTATGTGACTTATTTGTGAAATTTGGTGTA
Source organism: Nicotiana undulata (assembly GCA_005239495.1). Classification (NCBI taxonomy): domain Eukaryota; kingdom Viridiplantae; phylum Streptophyta; class Magnoliopsida; order Solanales; family Solanaceae; genus Nicotiana; species Nicotiana undulata. The sequence goes on along the minus strand of ML242511.1, from coordinate 42,371 downwards.
AAACGGACTTAAAATGACGTGATTCAGATTAAAATTGGAAAATTTGAGCTTTATGAAGTTTTAAGAAAATTCTAAGAGTTTTGGGGTTTGATTCAATGGTTTTGATGATATTTTGGTGATTTAAAAGCTTGAATAAGTCCGTAGGACGATTTGGGAGTAGTGTGTGTTATTGGTTTTGAGACCCGAGGGCTCGGGTGAGTTTCGAGTAGCTATCGGGGTGTAAAAGTGTTAGAAAAATCTGGTTTTTCTTCAGTGTCTGGTGTCTGGTGAAATGCTCTATGCGATCGCATAGGTAATGTCGCGATCGCATAGAGGTAGGAGAGGTGGGGGACCAGTAGCCTTTCCCGATCGCAATACTGTGTCCGCGATCGCACTGTATTGTTAGAGCTGGGTGGGGGTCTGGCCAAGTACTCTTCGCGATCGCAAGGTCCAGTCCGCGATCGCGTAGCGTGGGGTCCTTGGTCTGTGCGATTGCAGTCGCTTCTTCGCGATCACAGTGTGGGGGAATCCCAAATCCTTCTTCGCGATCGCATCTTCAGTCGCGATCGCAGTGCTTTAGAATCATACCCTCCGCGATCGCAACTCCAGTACCACGATCGCGATGAACAAAATCGCCCAGCTATATCTTTAATAAAAAACAGAACACTCTATACAGGATTTTCATATTTCCATCACTCTCTCCTTCCTCCAACCTCCATTGAAGACTTCCAAGCCAATTCTTCCTCCATAGCCTTTTGGGTAAGAGTTTCTAACATCAATTTCTTCCACTTCCCTTCCCTAATCACTAGAATCTAGGCCTAAAATCCTAAAATCAAAGTAGAAATTAGGGGTTTTGGGTAGAGTTAGGGCTTATGAGATTTTGGGTAATTAAACCTTAATTTGGGGTCGGATTTCAAAACAAATTATATATTCTAACTCGTGGGAGTATGGGTGATCGGGTTTTGGTTCGAGCCTCGTGTTTGGACCAAGCGGGCCCGGGGTCGAATTTTGGAAATTTTTGAAGAATGATAGAAAATGTGTATTTAGGCTATGGGATTGTGTTATTGAGTTATTATTGATATAGTTAAGTTAATTATGCCTAGATATTGTTGTTCCGGAGTTGAATTCAAAAGGAAAGGCGGTGTTAGAGAGTTGATTGCTATATTTTGGACCCGAGGTAAGTGTCTTGCCTAACTTTGGCAAGGGAATAGGTATTGTATGGTATGTGCTAAGTGTTTATCATGTTCAGTGCATAGGTAAGGTGACGAGTACCTATGCATTGTGTGTCAAGCATGCCCGTGAGTCTAACTTTGATGAAAATCTTATTATTACTTCCATGCTCGTTATATTATGAACTTGCCTCTACTTGGAAGCCGTTATTGTTGGAAATCTTGGTTGATGAACCTATGATGTATTGGTTTGATTGAAAATCCAACTGTTAAGGATATATTTGAATTGATTGGTTATAGCGGAGACCCTTGCCGGGCAATTGTTGTGATATTGATTGATGTTTTCCCTTGTCGGGTGATATTGAAATGTATTTCCACTATGCTGTACTCCTTGCCATTATAGTTGCCAATGTTTGGTGAGGAAGAGTGTAAAGCTCGAAGGGTGATGTCGTGCCATGATATTTGATTACATTTCATAGTAAGGAAGAGTGTAAAGCACGAATGGTGATGTCGTACCATGATTCATATTGATTATAAGCACGACGGATAATGATGTGCCGTGATTTACATTGATTATAAGCACGAAGGTTAATGTCGTGCCATGATTTATACTATTTTCACATTATACATCGCATTGTGAGGAAGAGAGTAAAAGCATGAAGGGGGATGTCGTGCCATGATTTATACTATTTTCACATTATACATCGCATTGTGAGGAAGAGAGTAAAAGCATGAAGGGGGATGTCGTGCCATGATTTATACTATTTTCACATTATACATCGCATTGTGAGGAAGAGAGTAAAAGCACGAAGGGTGATGTCGTGCCATTATTTACATTCTGGTATTTGTACTTGTTTCGTTAGCTATCGTGTTAAATTGCCTCCCTTGTTTACTTCTATATGTCAGTTTAACTTCTTCATTTCACTTGTTCCCCTTTACTGCTCCCGTATCCCATACTTGTCTGCCTATCTTTTGCCTCGTTCTTCCCTGCTTTGAGTTGTAAAATAGGACAGGTTAACGTTGTTGCTAAGTCTAGCCTCGTCACTACTTCGACCGAGGTTAGGCTCGGCACTTACTCAGTACATGGGGGCGGTTGTACTAATGCTACACTGCACTTCTTAATGTTGTGCAGACCCCGCATCCGGACCTAGTGGACCGCATTGAGGGAGTCACCTTCAGTCCACCAAGAGCTTCAAGGTATACCTGCTGGCGTTCGTGGGCCTTGGTGTCTCTCCTGCCTTTGGATTCCTTATTGTCTTATCTTCTCCCCCAGTTTCAAGACAATGATGTATTTCTTTTCAGACTATGTATTTAGCACTTTGTTTAGACAGTTCGTGAGCTGTGACACCCCGGTTTTGGGCTTATGCGACGTTATGTATTTTACCATTTCACTTTGCATTTTCGGATTTCTATCACATTTCCGCTGTTAAAATTCTAAAATGCTTCGTTATTTCTGTTAAGATTTTTAAAGGTATTTCCTTTACTACTGTTGAATTGGATTGCAAATGTTAGATTAACTGTACACGTTGGCTTGTCTAGCGGGTTCAACATTAGACGCAGTCACGGCCTGAAGGGTGGGATTTCGGGTCGTGACATTTACTCCTTAGGTTTCACTTTATATGACATAATTATTTTCGGGGAGTCAAATAAGATCTTCTTTAATCATGTTTTAGGCAAATACCTTTTGAATATTTGAATTGACAACTATTGTGACTTATATTACTTAGGGGCGAATGTAGTGGTCAACCAACATGTTTAATTAACCCATAACTTTCGACGCAAGTAAATTTATATATAATAAGTCATTAAAATTGCAATATACTATATATGTACCCATAAATTTTGAAATATAATGAGTTTAATGCTAAAAACTTTAAAAGTTAGAACCCATAGTATTTAAATCATGCATCCGCCTATAATATTACTTTCTATGTAGTTCTAAATATGTAAAACAAAAAAAAAGATTAAAAAATTGAAAATATGTGTTCGATTAATTTAAAACTTAGTCGATTTGACCCTCGTACTCTGAATATATTCACATAAAATAAAATACATGGAGTAATTTATATATTTTCTCATTGGATTAATTTAACACTTGAAAAGTAAGAAAATGTATTTCCACGTTGAACGATGTCTCATGCTTTGTCACCACTAGGGGTCGTTGGTTGTTTTGTTGGAATACGATATATACCGGTATAAATTATGTCAATATAAGTTATATTGGGATAAGTTATGCTGAGATTAGTTATGTTGGGATTGTTTTTTATTCATAGTTTGGTATGTTGTATTAAAAATGACACCCCGGTTTTGGGCTTATGCGACGTTATGTATTTTACCATTTCACTTTGCATTTTCGGATTTCTATCACATTTCCGCTGTTAAAATTCTAAAGTGCTTCGTTATTTTTGTTAAGATTTTTAAAGGTATTTCCTTTACTACTGTTGAATTGGATTGCAAATGTTATATTAACTGTACACATTGGTTTGTCTAGCGGGTTCAACGTTAGACGCAGTCACGGCCTGAAGGGTCGGATTTCGGGTCGTGACAAGTTGGTATCAGAGCTCTAGGTTGCTTAGGTCTCACAACTCACGGACAACCTTGGTAGAGTCTGAGGGATCGGTACGGAGACGCCTGTACTTATCCCCTAGAGGCTGCAAAGTTAGGATAACTCCACATTTCTTCATCTCTGTCGTGCGATATGAATTCTGAGGACTAATTGAGTTTCCATTCTACTCTCTCACAGATGGCGAGGACGCGTGCTTCCCTTGGTTCCGCTCATCAGCCCGACACTCCTGCTATAGCTCCTACGAGGGATCGATGTCGAGGACGAGGCCGTGCTATAGGCCGAGGCCGGGCTCAGCCTAGAGCAGCAGCCCCAGTGGAGGACCCTCAGGTCGAGTCTGACGAGGAGGTCCCAGTTCCGGCAGTCCCAGTTGGACCAACGCAGGTCCCAAAGGGGTTCATAGCTACCCCAGTGCTTCAGGACGCTCTTGTTCGTCTGGTAGGATTCATGGAGAGCGTAGCACAGACATGTCTTCTTCCTACTGCACCATCTGGATCTCAGGTTGGGGGAGGGACCCAGACTCCTGTTATTTATACCCAAAGCAGGTTTCCACTTAGTTTCAGACTCCAGCACCTCAGATAGCTGGAGTAGCTCAGCCGGGTATTGTGGCACCGGTAGCCGAGGGTGCAACTATGTCAGCAGATGCTCTATGGAGACTGGACAAATTCACCAAGTTATTTACTACTAATTTTACTGGTGCACCATTAGAGGATCCCCGGGATTATTTGGACAACTGCCATGAAGTTCTTCGGAACATGGGCATAGTAGAGTCCAATGGAGTTGACTTCGCTACTTTTCGACTATCTGGCCCAACCAAGACTTGGTGGAGGGACTACTGCTTAGCCAGACCATTTGGGTATGCACCTTTGACTTGGGCTCAGTTCACTGAGGTATTTTTGGGGAAGTTCCTTCCCATTACTCAGCGAGAGGATCTTAGGAGGCAGTTTGAGCGCCTCCAGCAGGGATCTATGTCTGTTACTCAGTACGAGACCAGGTTCATCGCTCTAGCCAGGCATGCATTGATGATACTCCCCACTGATCGGGAGAGAGTTCGGAGGTTCATTGAGGGATTGGCCCAGCCTATACGACTCCAGATGGCCAGGGAGTCGAGTACTGATATTTCATTCCAGGATGCGGCCGATATAGCCAGGAGGATTGAGATGATTTTGTCACAGGGAGGTGGTCAGGGGGCTGACAAGAGGCCCCGTCATTTTGGTAGATTCATTGGAGCTTCATCTGGAGGCAGGGATTCTTTTAGCAGGGGTCATCCACCCCGACCTTTTCAGTCGGCACTTCAGGTATCTCCCCATGCACCGCCAGCTCCTGTTAGTGCACCACCAGCATCTATCAGTGCACAACCACTCCAGAGTTACCAGGGTGGTTATCAGGGTCATCATGGCTAGTTCCCGAGTCATCAGCCACAACAACAGAGATCTTGTTATAGTTGTGGTAGCCCGGGGCACATTGCCAGATATTGCCTCCAAGCTTCGAGTGGACCCCAGCATCAGGGTTCCCGTGCCTTAGTTCCCACAACAGGTGCACCCTTACCCCCTCAGCCAGCTAGGGGTGGTGGTCGAGGTGCCAGAGGTGGTGGTCAGGTTCATAGAGGTGGAGCACAGGCCGCGAGGGGTAGAGGCCAGGTTGCAGCAGGTAGACCCAGGGATGTTCAGATTGGAGGGGCTCAGCCCCGGTGTTATGCTTTTCCTGCTCGTCCTGATGCTGAGGCTTCTGATGCAGTTATTACAGGTACGGTTTCAGTTTGCAGCCGAGAGGCTTCGGTGTTATTTGATCCGGGTTCTACATTCTCCTATGTGTCTTCATATTTTGCCCCTTATTTGAGTATGCCTCGTGATTCTTTGAGTACTGTTGTACATGTGTCTACACCGGTGGGTGATTCTATAGTGGTAGATCGAGTCTACCGTGCTTGCGCAATAGTTATTGGTGGTCTGGAGACTCAGGTTGATCTTTTGCTTCTTGATATGGTTGACTTTGATGTTATATTGGGGATGGACTGGTTATCTCCCTATCATGCTATTCTGGACTGTCATGCCAAGACAGTGACCTTAGCCTTGCCAGGAGTACCTCGTTTAGAGTGGAGAGGGACTCCTAGTCATTCTTCTGGTAGAGTTGTTTCTTATATAAAGGCTCGGCGCATGGTCGAGAAGGGTTGCTTGGCCTATTTGGCCTATGTTCGTGATTCTAGTGCTGAGGTTCCTTCTATCGAGTCCGTGCCCGTGGTTCGCGAGTTTCCAGAGGTATTCCCTGCTGACCTGCCGGGTATGCCACCCGACAGGGATATTGACTTTTGTATTGAGTTAGCTGAGGGCACTCAGCCCATTTCTATTCCCCCGTATCGTATGGCTCCGCCATAGTTGAAGGAATTAAAGGAACAATTACAGGATTTGTTGGATAAAGGCTTCATCAGGCCTAGTGTTTCTCCTTGGGGTGCTCTAGTATTGTTCGTGAAGAAGACAGATGGCTCAATGAGGATGTGTACCGGTAGTTGAATAAGGTTATTATCAAGAACAAGTATCCTTTGCCGAGGATTGATGACTTATTCGATCAGATTCAGGGTGCTACGGTATTCTCTAAGATAGACTTGAGATCTGGTTATCATCAGCTGAGGATCATGGCGTCTGATGTGCCTAAGACGTCTTTTCGCACTCGTTATGGTCACTATGAGTTTTTGGTGATGTCTTTTGGGTTGACTAATGCCCCCGCGGCATTCATGGAGTTAATGAACCGGGTATTCAGGCCTTATTTGGACTCATTCGTTATTGTTTTCATTGATGATATTTTTATATACTCTCACAGCCGAGAGGAGCATGAGCAGCACCTTAGGGTCGTCCTCCAGACTCTGAGGGATAGGCAGTTGTACGCCAAGTTCTCTAAGTGTGAGTTTTGGTTGAGTTCGGTGGCATTCTTGGGCCACGTTGTATCGGCAGAGTGCATTCAGGTGGATCCGAAGAAAGTTTCAGCAGTTAGAGATTGGCCTAGGCCCACTTCAGCCACAGAGATTCGGAGCTTATTAGGCCTAGCAGGCTATTATCGCCGATTCGTGGAGGGGTTTTCATCTATAGCAGCCCCTATGACCAATTTGACTCATAAGAATGTTCAGTTCAGATGGTTCGAGGAGTGTGAAGCGATCTTTCAGAAGCTCAAGACAACATTGACCACAACACCAGTGTTGGTGTTGCCCACAGGTTCAGGTTCGTATACCGTGTATTGTGATGCTTCACGGGTTGGGCTTGGTGCGGTGTTGATGCAGGATGGCAAGGTCATAGCATATGCATCTCATCAGTTGAAAATCCACGAGAAAAATTATCCAGTTCACAACTTGGAGCTTGCAGCTATTGTTCATGCCTTGAAGATTTNCTCTATCATCCGGGGAAGGCCAATGTGGTGGCCGATGCTTTGAGCCGGAAGTCAGTCAACATGGGTAGTTTGGCCTATTTGTCAGTTGGAGAGCGACCTTTGGCTTTGGATGTTCAGGCGTTAGCCAATCGATTTGTCAGATTGGAGGTTTCTGAGGGTGGCAGTGTTTTGGCCCATACCGTCGCTCGTTCTTCATTATATGATCGCATTCGCGCCAGGCAGTATGATGATCGTCATTTATGTGCTCTTAGAGATGCGGTTCGGCACGGACGTGCCAAGCAGGTCACAGTTGATGCTGAGGGAGTTTTGAGATTGCAGGGACGTATATGTGTTCCTGATGTTGATGGCCTTCGTGAGTTAATATTGCAGGAGGCCCACAGTTCCAGGTATTCCATTCATCCGGGCGCCGCGAAGATGTACCAGGACTTGTGGCAGCATTATTGGTGGCGTAGAATGAGGAAGGATATTGTGGCTTATGTAGCTCGGTGCTTGATATATCAGCAGGTTAAATATGAGCACCAGAGACCAGGTGGTTTGATGCAGCAGATTCAGCTTCCCGA
>ML242511.1:281-34470 GCA_005239495.1 Nicotiana undulata | reverse complement strand
TGGGTTGTTGTGGATAGGCTGACCAAGTCAGCACATTTCATTCATGTGTTAGTTTCATATTCAGCGGAGAAGTTGGCAAGGATCTATATGGGAGAGATTGTCAGATTGCACGGCGTGCCCTTATCTATTATATCAAACCGAGGTACTCAGTTTACCTCCCATTTTTAGCTAGTATTTCAGCGAGAGTTGGGTACACAAATTGAGTTGAGCACAACATTTCATCCTCAGACAGACGGACAGTCCGAGCATACTATTCATATTTTGGAGGATATGTTGCGAGCTTGTGTCATTGATTTTGGTGGTTCATGGGATCAGTTCTTGCCTTTAGCAGAGTTTGCCTACAACAACAGTTACCAGTCGAGCATTCAGATGGCTCCGTATGAGGCGTTGTATGGTAGGCGATGTTGGTCTCCAGTCGGATGGTTTGAGCCCGGAGAGGCTAGGTTATTGGGTTCTGAGTTAGTCCAGGATGCCTTGGATAAGGTGAAGATTATGCAGGATAGGCTTCGTACAGCTCAGTCCAGGAAAAAGAGTTATGCAGATCGTAGAGTTCGAGATTTGGCTTTCATGGTAGGAGACCAGGTGTTCCTTCGAGTGTCGCCTAAGAAGGGCGTGATGAGATTCGGAAAGAAGGGAAAGTTGAGCCCTATGTATATTGGTCCATTTGAGATTTTGGACAAGGTAGGAGAGGTGGCCTACAGACTTGCCTTTCCACCGTATTTATCAATCGTACATCCAGTGTTTCATTTATCTATGCTCCAGAGGTACATTGCAGATCCTTCTCATGTTCTTGACTTCAGCGGTGTCCATTTGGACAAGGATTTGACTATGAGGAGGAGCCGGTAGCCATATTAGCTAGGCAGGTTCGTCAGTTGAGATCGAAAAGTTATCCTTCGGTCCGTGTTCAGTGGAGAGGTCAGCCTGCCGAGGCAGCTACTTGGGAGTCCGAGTCCGATATAAGGAGTCGATATTCCCATCTTTTCTCAGACTCAAGTACTTTTCTATGTCCGTTCGAGGACGAACCTTTGTTTTAGAGGTGGAGATTGTGATGACCCAAAAGGTCATCCTAAGTAAATTCAGCTAAATCTATGTTCTGAGGCTCTGAAAGCCTCCGTTAATCTCACCTCGATATGCGTGCGCAGCCCGGGAAGCTTCTATGTGAAAATTTGATGAAAATGGATTTTTGTAACAATTAAATGAATAAAGTTGACTTTGGTCAACATTTTTGGTAAACAGACCCGGACCCGTGATGTGACGGTCCCGGAGGGTCCGTAGGAAAATATGGGACTTGGGCGTATGCCCGGAATCGAATTCCGAGGTCCCAAGCCCGAGAAATAATTTTTTAAAGAAAATTGTTTTCTGAAAATAATAAAGGTTTTTGAGAATGATAATTGATGTGAAAACCGTGTTACCGTGCCCGTATTATGGTTTCGGAGCCCGGAACAGGTTTAACATATGTTATGTGACTTATCTGTGAAATTTGGTGTAAAACGAACTTAAAATGACGTGATTCGCATAGGTAATGTCGCGATCGCATAGAGGTAGGAGAGGTGGGGGACCGGTAGCCTTTCGCGATCGCAATAGTGTGTCCGCGATCACACTGTATTGTTAGAGCTGGGTGGGGGTCTGACCAAGTACTCTTCGCGATCGCAAGGTCCAGTCCGCGATCACGTAGCGTGGGGTCCTTGGTCTGTGCGATCGCAGTGTGGGGGAATCCCAGGTCCTTCTTCGCGATCGCATCTTCAGTCGCGATCGCAGTGCTTTAGAATCATACCCTCCGCGATCGCAACTCCAGTACCACGATCGCGATGAACAAAATCGCCCAGCTATATCTTTAATAAAAAACAGAACACTCTATACAGGATTTTCATATTTCCATCACTCTCTCCTTCCTCCAACCTCCATTGAAGACTTCCAAGCCAATTCTTCCTCCATAGCCTTTTGGGTAAGAGTTTCTAACATCAATTTCTTCCACTTCCCTTCCCTAATCACTAGAATCTAGGCCTAAAATCCTAAAATCAAAGTAGAAATTAGGGGTTTTAGGTAGAGTTAAGGCTTATGGGATTTTGGGTAATTCAACCCCAATTTGGGGTCGGATTTCAAAACAAATTATATATTCTAACTCGTGGGAGTATGGGTGATCGAGTTTTGGTCCGAGTCTCGTGTTTGGACCAAGCGGGCCCGGGGTCGAATTTTGGAAATTTTGGAAGAATGATAGGAAATGTGTATTTAGGCTATGGGATTGTGTTATTGAGTTATTATTGATATACTTAAGTTAATTATGCCTAGATATTGTTGTTCCGGAGTTGAATTCAAAAGGAAAGGCGGTGTTAGAGGGTTGATTGCTATATTTTGGACCCGAGGTAAGTGTCTTGCCTAACTTTGGTGAGGGAATATGTATTGTATGCTATGTGCTAAGTGTTTATCATGTTCAATGCATAGGTAAGGTGACGAGTACCTATGCATTGTGTGTCAAGCATGCCCGTGATTCTAACTTTGATGAAGATCTTGTTATTACTTCCATGCTCGTTATATTATGAACTTGCATCTACTTGGAAGTCGTTATTGTTGGAAATCTTGGTTGATGAACCTATGATGTATTGGTTTGATTGAAAATCCAACTGTTAAGGATATATTTGAATTGATTGGTTATAGCGGAGACCCTTGCCGGGCAATTATTGTGATATTGATTGATGTTTTCCCCTTGCCGGGTTATATTGAAATGTATTTCCACTATGTTGTACTCCTTGCCATTATAACTGTCATTATTTGGTGAGGAAGAGTGTAAAGCACGAAGGGTGATGCCGGGCCATGATATTTGATTGCATTGCATAGTGAGAAAGAGTGTAAAGCACGAAGGGTGATGTCGTGCCATGATTCATATTGATTATAAGCACGAAGGATAATGCCGTGCCATGATTTACATTGATTATAAGCACGAAGGTTAATGCCGTACCATGATTTATATTGCCTTACATTGTACATTGCATTGTGAGGAAGAGAGTAAAAGCACGAAGGGTGATGCCGTGCCATTATTTACATTTCTGATATTTGTACTTGTTTCGTTAGCTATCGTGTTAAATTGCCTCCCTTGTTTACTTCTATATGTCAGTTTAACTGATTCATTTCACTTGTTCCCCTTTACTGCTCCCGTATCCCATACTTGTCTGCCTATCTTTTTCCTCGTTCTTCCCTGCTTTGAGTTGTAAAATAGGACAGGTTAACGTTGTTGCTAAGTCTAGCCTCGTCACTACTTCGGCCGAGATTAGGCTCGGCACTTACTCAGTACATGAGGTCGGTTGTACTGATGCTACACTGCACTTCTTAATGTTGTGAAGACCCCGCATCCGGACCCAGTGGACCGCATTGAGGGAGTCACCTTCAGTCCACCCAGAGCTTCAAGGTATATCCGCTGGCGTTCGTGGGCCTTGGTGTCTCTCCTGCCTTTGGATTCCTTATTGTCTTATCTTCTCCCCCAGTTTCAAGACAATGATGTATTTCTTTTCAGACTATGTATTTAGCACTCTGTTTAGACAATTCGTGAGTTGTGACACCCCGGTTTTGGGCTTATGCGACGTTATGTATTTTACCATTTCACTTTGCATTTTCGGATTTCTATCACATTTCCGCTGTTAAAATTCTAAAGTGCTTCGTTATTTCTGTTAAGATTTTTAAAGGTATTTCCTTTACTACTGTTGAATTGGATTGCAAATGTTAGATTAACTGTACACGTTGGCTTATCTAGCAGGTTCAACATTAGACGCAGTCACAACCTGAAGGGTGGGATTTCGGGTCGTGATATTTACTCCTTAGGTTTCACTTTATATGACATAATTATTTTCGGGGAGTCAAATAAGATCTTCTTTAATCATGTTTTAGGCAAATACCTATTGAATATTTGAATTAACAACTATTGTGACTTATATTACTTAGGGCCGAATGTAGTGGTCAGCCAACATGTTTAATTAACCCATAACTTTCGACGCAAGTAAATTTATATATAATAAGTCATTAAAATTGCAATATACTATATATGTACCCATAAATTTTGAAATATAATGAGTTTAATGTTAAAAACTTTAAAAGTTAGAACCCATAGTATTTAAATTATGCATCCGCCTATAATATTACTTTCTATGTAGTTCTAAATATGTTAAACAAAAAAAAAAGATTAAAAAATTGAAAATATGTGTTCGATTAATATAAAACTTAGTCGATTTGACCCTCGTACTCTGAATATATTCACATAAAATAAAACACACGGAGTAATTTATATATTTTCTCATTGGATTAATTTAACACTTGAAAAGTAAGAAAATGTATTTCCACGTTGAACGATGTCTCATGCTTTGTCAACACTAGGGGTCGTTGGTTGTATGGTTGGAATACGATATATATCGGTATAAATTATGTCAGTATAAGTTATATTGGGATAAGTTATGCTGAGATTAGTTATGTTGGGATTGTTGTTTATTCATAGTTTGGTATGTTGTATTAAAAATGACAATTACATAATTTCTAAGAAGAAAGTATAAATTATACCGGTGCTAATTAACCCACATTCTATAAGGTATAAGTTATCCCAGTATTAAAATTAACACCAGAATAATTTATACCTAGTTTGCTAATCAAACAGGATATTAAGATGGTATTAAATTTTTATACTATCCTTGTAACTTGTTATACCTTATACCAAAAGTAGCTGACCCCATAGGAATTGTTCGAGTTTTTACCCAAATGATCCACTGAGTTTGAGAGTAGGTTATTGGTTTCACGACTATATTACGTTAAGCTTAAATGATCCTTTAAGCTTACAGCTTCTAGCATTTTTGTTCCAACTGACGAAACTTCCAAGTGATGATGATTTAGAACTAACTGAGAAAACATACATGTATTTTACATGGCCAAGCTAATTAACAATCTTCATGGAGGCCCTCTTTCCCAATTTCATATTTTTGTCCCTGTCGTGATTTATTTCAATTTTTTCTAATATTTAGAGTGATTCTATTATCTTCACTTTTTCTTTATTAGTGCAGAAATAAGAGGAAAAAATGAAATTTGGAAAAGTCTATCTGTATCAGAATCGTTTTTACCGTAGCGACATGAATACAACTGACAATTTTGTTCCGTCAATTGGACTAGATGTGCTTAGCTTTTGCAAACTTATAAGACTTATCTGCTCATGGAATAAGTAAGGACTAAAATAAGCATACCTTCTAACTTAAGGGACGATTTAACAGTCATCTGTAATGCTGTCTTTATGTTTTGGTTGATTTACTTAAAAAGAAACAAAAAGCTCCAATTCTTTCCCGGATTCTCAACTTTACATTTCCTCTCCCCTCACCAAACCCCCTTCTTCTCCATCTACAAAGTACAAACTCAACCATTCCCATCACACAACTTACACAACAATTCAACCATCAAATGGCTTTATCCACTAATCGGACGGTTAACCACCTTCTTAAGCCATTATCCGCCGCCATCTGCGCCACGCGCCGCCTATCGTCCGACACCATCACCATCGAGACTAGCCTCCCGTTCACCGGCCACAACATCGATCCTCCTTCACGCGCCGTCGAGACAAGCGCCAACGAACTCATGACTTTCTTCAAAGACATGGCGGAGATGCGGCGGATGGAGATCGCCGCAGATTCGCTCTACAAGGCGAAACTCATCCGCGGATTCTGCCACCTCTACGACGGCCAAGAGGCCGTCGCCATAGGCATGGAAGCCGCAATTACCAAAAAGGACTGTATCATTACGGCTTATAGGGATCACTGTTTATTCCTAGGGCGTGGCGGAGGGTTATACGAGTCATTTGCGGAGCTAATGGGGAGAAAAGATGGGTGTTCGAAAGGTAAAGGAGGTTCAATGCATTTTTATAAGAAGGAGAGTGGATTTTATGGAGGTCATGGGATTGTAGGTGCTCAAGTTCCTTTAGGTATTGGACTTGCTTTCGCGCAAAAGTATTCGAAAGAGGAGCATGTTACTTTCGCGATGTATGGTGATGGTGCTGCTAATCAAGGACAGTTGTTTGAGGCTTTGAATATGGCTGCTTTGTGGGATCTTCCTGCTATTCTTGTCTGCGAGAATAATCACTGTAAGTTTTATACCCTTTTCCTTCTTTTTCCTGTAGGTATTATTAAAAAGTTTATGTTATATACACTATTACCGGTTTAAAAAAAAGATTTACACTGTCGGATCATCTAAAAGATATCTGCTGATAAAGCTTGGTAAAATGAGGGATTTGTAATGTTGAAAATAAGGCAGGTTATGTGCTACAATAGGTAAATATGATTGATAGTGTAAATTCTTACACTTACACTGTATATTACTTGAATTCATTCTATAAGAATGTATGTACTTTATACTCTAATGGAGTAGTGGGTTTGTTAATATTATGTGGTGCAAATTTAGTACTATGAATAGCGTTTGATGTGCATGAAAAAAGAGAACAATTTATTTGGGCCTTATATGAGTTGGAAGCAAAGAATTTGGACTAAATGCATTGGATTTGCGTGATTGATTTTGTTGATGCAGATGGAATGGGGACAGCAGAATGGAGAGCTGCAAAAAGTCCAGCCTATTACAAAAGAGGGGATTATGTTCCTGGTTTGAAGGTGACACTTTGTCACTTGCAAATCCATTGTTATGATTTGTAGACGGAATTTGGATGCTTTCATCTTTACTTTATGTGTTTAGTAGTTACTGAAGATAATATTTGGCATCAGATATGTAGAATGGCCAGCTTCTCTCCAATTTGAAGCCTGGAATATGCTGCTAGATTAGCTTTTAAAAAGTTTGTCGTCTTAACTTAAAAAATGAATATAAAGATTGGTAGTGCTATCCTCATTTTTTACCATTAATTTTAATGTGAGCATAGAAGTTCTTTAACTCTGCAGTTGTTAATTCTTTGTGAATATAGTCATAGTACATGTATGTATCTTTATTAGATTATTGCTTGCAGAAAGATGCTTTAGAACTCCAGAGAAAATTGTGATTTTTTTTTTTCCCTTTTTCCGGCAATGGTGGTGCCGTCAGCTTTCTTGCACCTTGACTAGTACACGCCATACTTGCTACCTCCTGCTAATATAGGTACCAAGTAACTTTGCCCCCAAGCCTAAGATAGACGGAAAAAAACTACCTAACCTTTTTTGCCTCAGTTGAGATAGAACCATGGTCTTTCATGGTCCATTTCGAGTTCATTGACCACTAGGCGAAAAATTGAGAGATTCATATTACAGCTATTTCAGAACCCATGAATGACAGCTGCAGAACTATAATTCTTATGAGAATTTGCAGCTGTTACATCTTCATGGATAAGTATGATTATATGTATGCATGATGCTCTAGACTCTGGAGATAAAATTGGGAAGACTTTTTCAATAGCTAACAGCTGGGAAAGTTAAGGTCCAAAAGCTAAATGAATGTAAAATTGATGAAGAATCTTTGTGAGAAAACTGTTTTAAGAAACTTGCGATGACAAAAACTGTTTCTCTCATGCATTTATTCGGTTGAGGATGGCCCTGCAAGGCTCACATCCCTCGAGGGTCAAGGGGTGGTTGTATTTTTGAACTATTAGGTGGACAAGCAGGGCGGTGTTATTAAAAGTCATCGCTTTTGTTCTTAAAGTGATGAAGCAATTCTAAGTGAGGGGTTATTGCTCCACAGGTGAAGCTATGCCATTTATGAAAGTGTGTGCTTCAAAGCAAGGGCTCGCAAAGTGATCTCAACTAGTTTTGAATCCAAGTTTGAGGAGTTGGATTTATATCGATACTATTGTATATTGGATAAATTAGTTATATCAATTGCAGTCTGATCATTATAGTACTAAATTCATTTATGTTTAGTATACTTTTAATGTCATGAAATGTGTGCTTCACTTCTCGAGTTTGCTTCAAGTCTCATGGACCTTGTCGTTCTTTTCTGCTTTTTGTTAATAAAAGCATTGAGCAAGAGACAATATTTCTAATTACTTGTTTATAGAATAAACGGTTGTATCCTTACTACCGACATCTCCAACGTAGTAGGAAAAAAGAAAAATGAGAAAGCTTTCTCTTACTGCCTAGATAAAGACCCAATGATCATTTTAAGTGAAAATCAAAATAAAGTATCTGAAAAGGTTGTAAAAATGTGCTATTGATGTTCTTTGTTTTATGTTTCAAACCAGGTGGATGGCATGGATGCACTTGCTGTGAAACAAGCATGCAAATTTGCCAAGGAGCATGCCCTCAAGAATGGACCAATTGTAAGTATATAGCATGCCTAAATTCCAGGATTGATATGTAGTTTCATTCCTCACAAGATTTTTGGTGATCTATATCTTGTGTATGTGGTGTGGAGAGATGTTTCCAATACCGGATATTAGATATTCGTAGGACTCTTTATAGGGAGTGCCATAAAGTTGCCTGTATCAGCTAAGGTGGGAAACAAGTAATATGGGAGGAGGAAGGTTGCATGAGAAGAAATGAATATGAGATGCTAGACCTTTCAAATCACATGGCTTAATAGTCGTCATATTTTCTTCTTTTCCATAAAACATTCTAGTTTCTTGATATGTATATTCCATGTTTTATGGTTCTTAGTTTGACCAATGTGTTTCAAGTTCATAGAACACTCTTCTAGGAGCATAAGAAAGTTCATTGGCTTGCTAGAGATAATTCTATTCTTCTTTTCTCTCGTTTCTTCTTGAAGAGATATTTTGAAATTTTTGATTCACTATAATTATGCTGTTACCTATAATATTAAAAGGAGGAAAGTGGCACGGGGAAGAGATGAATATGAGATGCCCTTTCAGGTTACATGAATTAACAGTCATTATATTTTCTTCTTTCCCATCTAACTTTCTGGTGTCTTGAGTGACATGGCACTATTCTGTGTTCTCTGTTTAACTAATGTGTTTCATGCTCATAGACCCCTTTTTAGGAGCAGAAAAAAAGTTCATCAGCTTGCTAGAGATAACCTTTTGTTTTCTTTGCTCTCCTTTCTTCTTTAAGAGAAATTCTGAGAATTTGTGATTCACAATAGTTATTCTATTACTTCTGGTAACTGATCCTTCCATTGCCAGTTTGTAGATTTATGATGCATATTGATCCTTTGGAATAGCGTGGTTGAATCATGCCAGTGTTTGCTGAACGCTTAATGGGTTCCATTGCTTTGAACTTTTATTTCATTTCATTTATTACTCTGTCATGTCATTGTTTGTTGAAGTTGTTGCAAATTCTGTTTGTTCTTCCAATGTTTTAATTTCATTCTTTCCATATCATGGCAGTTTAACTTTAATCCTCTCTCTCTATTTTGTTCAGATTCTTGAAATGGACACCTACAGGTACCATGGTCACTCCATGTCTGATCCTGGAAGCACCTACCGTACACGTGATGAGATTAGTGGTGTTCGACAGGTAAATAGTTTATTTAGACTTTTTTGACAATCTGAATGTGCTGATGAGTCATGATGTATCTTGATAAGGTTATCTTTGACGTTACAGGAACGTGATCCTATTGAAAGAATTAGGAAACTCATCTTAGCCCATGATATAGCCACTGAGAAGGAGCTGAAGGTAAGTTTTGATGTCATGTCAAAGTTCAGAACCTGGTACCATATATCCGATAATAGATTGGGTATGTGACTCTTGACCTATAAAATGCTGTTAAACTATTTTTTCTCTTTTTGTTTTTTTCTGTCTAGGATATTGAGAAAGAAAAGAGGAAAGTGGTGGATGAAGCCATTGCTAAAGCAAAGGTGAGAAGATTATGCGACTTTGTTCTATCTCTTCATGATCCTAGAATTATAAGAATTTCTTTAGTGCATAATAGCTGATTACTGATTGCTCATTAATTTTCAGGAGAGTCCCATGCCTGATCCTTCAGAACTGTTTACCAATGTATATGTGAAAGGATTTGGAGTTGAGGTGCGCAGTTGTTTCGATCCAGCTTTTTAGCTCTTTGTTATACTTAGAAGATACCTATGTTCATAAGTCTAGTTATAACCATTTAATTATCATAATGGTAATATAAAATTATCTTAGGTATGTAAGAAAGCCCGCAGCTCATTCCTCACCCCTCTCCCCCGAAAAAAAAGCATAGAGGTATTGAAATTGGATACTATGTTTCTGTGGAGTTTTTATGATACAGAAGTCCTGAATTGTCCAGTAGATTGGTTATGTGTGCCCATTATATTTGTTAGGACACATGTTTGACAAGTGATAAATACTTTACATAATGCTTAGATGCTATATGGTGGACCTATAACATTTTAGTTAATAAACTACGCTTGACGATGTTACCTTACAATTGATATGGATCGGGGATCTTTGTCTATCCAATATTATGGTCACTTTATGACTGAAGCAAGAAAAGGTTCCTAAGCTCTAGTTGGCACTAGAATGCCTAATTGGACCAAGTATATTAGATATTGCTGTTAGATTTACCTTCCTGTTGACCATCAATTGTGAAGGGTAGTCGTTCTTGTTAACTGCAGTAGCATGTTAGTGGCTTGATTTAATTACTCTTGATCACTAGCTCCATATTGTGATATAGTATTGTCACTAGGATGTTGTTATTCTTTCTTCACTTTGATTACACCAGTTATAATTGAACCTCTTTGGAGCTTGTTCATGTCATGTGGAGTATGTAGTGATCGGAAGAAGCATTAGGAAAAGTTGGGAGACTGGTCTTTTAGTATTAAACAAAGCTTGTGTAATTAAAGGGATGGAGTAGCATTATTAAGCAATTACTCTGTGTCAAAAGCTATGGAGGATCCGGAGCCAGGTTTGCACCTTCTCATGGATGAAATGAGCAACTTACTAGAATTGTGCAACGAGTTTGTAAGCAACCAACAATCTCAATGTGATCCTCAATGTTTAATTCAGATTGTGTGGGAATAATATTGTTGTTTATTGCATATAGGAATGACCTTTCGGAAACAACCTCTACGCCTTCATAAGGTAGAAGTAAGGTATGCGTACACATTCCCTTCCCCTGACCCACTTGTGGGATTCCACTAGGGTTGTTGTTGTTGTTGTAGTATTGTATATAGGGGTGCTGGATTGGGTTTGAAGGAAAAGATGCTAGTTTGTGGCAAATGCAATTATTGGTCCTCAAGCGAGGGAGATCGTAATGAACAAATTGAAAGAGAATTAAACTTACCGATTTAAAAAAAAATTGAATGAGAACTCTCCCATATCGATTCCAAAGGGTGTTTGCGAGAGGTATACAAATAGATATGTTCCCTTTCTATAAGCTAGTCTTTTCAGTTACTGTGGTATGCCCGTTATTCTTTTTCTTTCTCTCAACTCAGTCCATTGAGCTAGTGCAGGCTTCTCTCTCTCACAGTTTAGCCCATCAAGGCACTTACTCTGCTCTAAACACACTTAGTCTAAATGTTACCTTCTCAAAAAAAAAAAACCACACTTCTTAGTCTATTAACCTTTGTCTACTCTAAGGTTAGCCTGTTAAACCTACCGTTTTTTCTCCAGAGTCAATGCTTACTCTCCAGCTTTTTTGCCACTTTGGTCATCAAAGAAAAATGAAAAAAGGCATGTCAAAGAAAAACAAATCAAAAGCAAAAGTACTCTTCAATTCACGTGTAATCTGGTATTAGAGACAACCTTTGGTAAGTCCACAATTAAGTTCACGTGTAAATTTTAACAATTGAATTAGACATACAATAGGGTGTTGATAACAACCAAAATGCAAGAACAAGAAGTGGGACTTGAAAAACAAATAAAGAGAGGGAAGCAAGATACAAATATTGATGAGATATTAGCAATAAGTACAATTAAAATTCTAATCACCCTTAATATAGTCAACAAAAGCACCTACACTAATAGAATCCTCAAGAGGAAGACAAACCTTTTGCAAATTCTAGAGCTAGTTCAAAGGCAACCACAAGTCTACCTTCAAGCTCACAAAATACATAGGAATATTCAATATAGTCTCAGAAATGAAAGATGACCTAATATTTTATATTTATACTGAGGTCTACATAATGACTAAAAAGACCATTAGGTGCTGGGGGCTGCACTTGTAATTGGTCCTCTTCACATGAACTTGGGCCACCATCCTTGAATATCATTTAGATGAAATTGTGGACTCTATTAGGCTTTTCCAAAAGATCATTCAAATTTTCCAACTTCATCAAATGCATCCCAATAATTTGAAGGTCCTTGGCTTGACTCCTAGTGAACAGTCTTGAAGGCATATGCATAATATGATCATCTTCCCCTCCTTGAAAAAAATCCGTCCTCGAATTTGTAACATCGCGTACATCAAAACGAGACAAGTCACTAACATTAAAAACGTCATGAACTTGAAAATCATTTGGGAGATCAACTTTATAAGCATTTTCATTATTTCTTTCAAGAATTTGGAAAGGCCCATCCCCTCTTGGTAGCAACTTGTTCTTTCTCTTGTGGGGGAACCTTTCCTTCCTAAAATGCACCCACTCATTCTCCGGGTTCAAACACCATTTTTTTCTTTCTTTGTTGGCTTTGGTAGCCGCTTTGGTTCATCTTTTCAAGTTGTTTCCTAGCATTCTCGTGAGTTTTCTTCATGGCTTCGGCTCTTGTCTTGGCATCTAAACTCACAACAACATCTTGAGACAAAGGAGTTGAAGGATTGAAACCATAAACACATTCAAAAGGAGACATACCATAGACGAATGAATAGTCCTATTATACACAAATTCTATCAATGACAATTGTTCCTCGCAAGAAGTAAGCTTTCCTTTAACCATGCCCCTAAGCATATTTCCTAATGACCTATTGACAACTTCGGTTTGACCATTGGTTTGAGGGTTACAAGAAGTAGAAAATAACAATTTAGTGCCAAGCGACAATAGTTTTTGGAATTCCATGCAACTTGAGCACATGATAAACAAATAAAGTAGCAACATGGGTAGCATCATCACTTTTATGACATGGTATAAATGTGCCATTTTAGAAAATCTATCAACGACAACAAAAATACTATCTCTACCTATTCTGTCCTAGGCAAACCAAGAACAAAATCCATAGAAATATCAAACCAAGGAGCATTAGGAATAGGCAATGGAGTATACGAACCAAAAAGATGTACCTTAGACTTGGCTTGCTTGCACTCAACACATTGACCACATACTTTATCTACGTCAACTTTCATCTTAGGCCAATAAAAGTGCTCTTTTAATATATCTGAAGTCTTAGGGACTCCAAAATGTCCCATTCCACCACTATGTGCCTCTCTAACAAGCATTTCTCTCCAAGAGGACCCATGCACACTCAATCTATAACCATCTCTAAATAGGAATCCATCAAACTTATGAAATCTCTTTTGTTTTTCTACTTTGACTAATTCCTTATCCTCTCTTCCTTCCCTTGCTTATCAAGGTATGGACCATCTAACCTATAAGGTTTCTTGTATGCCTCAACTTGATCACATTCAACACAAAGCTCATTAAAGTCATGATCACTAGGATAAGGTTCTCGTAGGCTCTCAAATCCCATCAACTTAGAAGTCAAAGTGTTCATTAAAATAAACTTCCTAGAAACAACATCCGTGTTCACATTGTCTTTTCCTTTCTTAAAGTGAATCACATATGGAAATTGCTCAATAACATCTACCCATTTAGCCTAAGTTGCTCGGACTCGGGTGCGGGAATCCGATACGGGGACGGATCCGAGTATCGGATTCAGCAAAATCTAAATTTTAAGATTCGGAGATGCGGTTCCGGATATGAATAAGAGTGCGGGTATTCGGCTAATAAAAACAGAGCTACAAAAATATTGTAAATGTTGAGAGATACTCTGTGAAAAACTTACATTAATATTGTAGAATTCAATCTTTCATTCTCCAACATGGACATTTTTTTTTATTGTCCTAATCTGTTTTATATTTTATTTTGAGAAATCAAAATCTCATATTTTCTCCCAAATTTGTCGATGTACTCCGGTCAAAGTGTCCGAAGTCAGTTGACCGAATCCGAGTCGTATCCCGTCCCCGCCTCGTATCGGGACGGGGACGGCACCAAAATCGAAGAGTCCGCACAACTTAGCATTTAGCATGTCTCTTGTTTAATTTACCTTTGGCTCTTAAGGTGCTTCAATGGTTCATGGTTGGTTTTAATCACAAACTCCACGCCAAAGGTAATGTTGCCAATTTGATAAAGCTCTAAATAAGGCATACAACTCCTTGTCATATGTAGAATAGTTCAAGCTCGCTCCTCTAAGTTTCTCACTGAAGTAGGCTATGGGTTGTTGATCTTGCATTAAAACTGCTCCTATATCTGCTCCGCTAGCATCACACTCAATTTCAAAAGTTTTTTCAAAATTAGGAAGTTGAAGAAGTGGTGCCTTGCTAAGATTGTCTTTCAACTCCCTAAAGGATTCCTCTTGTTCTTTCCCCCAAACAAAGGTCTTATCTTTCTTAATCACTTGGGTCAACGGTGCGGCTATGGTGCTAAAGTTCCTAACAAACCTTCTGTAGAAACTAGCCAACCCATGAAAGCTCCTAACGTCCCCAATAGACTTAGGTGTGGGCCAACTCTTAATGGCTTCTACTTTAGAATTATCAACTTCTACACCCTCAGCACTAACGACAAAACCAAGAAAGACCACTTTATTAACCCAAAAAGTACACTTTCAAACAATCTTTCCTTTCTAAGAGCATCAAAAATTTGTTTCAAGTGCTCCAAGTGACTTTGAATACACCAAAATATAAACTACAACAATACTAACTTTGTCACTCTGAGCTCCCCACACTCATTTAACCATTGTAGTCTACATGGTGTAGGATGCTTCCTTGTAGGCAAATTCAATTGCTCTACCAAAGATCCACTTGCCACATTTGCACAACTTCCATTATCAATTATCATTGAGCAAACATCTCCCATAATCTTGCATCTAGCATGAAAAAGATTCTCCCTTTGATCTAGTTCTTCCTTAACAAGTGCACCCATAAGTCTTCTTACTACCAAGTAGCACTTCGGGTCGTCTTCTTCACTCTCCATGGTCACTTTCACTTTCCTCTTCAACATCTTCACCATGGTCACTATCTCCCGTTTGATGTCCTCCATCTTCCATTGCAATGATAACTCTCCGGTTTGGACAATCTCTCATGTAACGGCCAAGGCCATGACACTTATGGCACCTAATATTAGTAGGAGACTTGTATTGAACATTATTTCCTTCTTCTTTAGCCTCCACCTTAGGTTTGGATTTTTCAACTTGATATTTGAAATCTTTTTTAGTCTCTTTTAGGCTTGTCCCAATGGCTTGAAGATTTCGAAGTCTCTTTTCTGTTGCTCCATGAAGAATTAGTGCTCTTGGACTTATAGCTTTTCTCACCCTTAAGCCCCTTTTCAACTCTCTAAGCCGCTTGGTAAGCATCCTCTAAGTAATCATATTTGTGCAACCTCATAGGAGAAAAAATATCCCCGTTCAACCCCGCAAGGAATCTTGGAACAATAAGATTCTCTCTATCATGAAAGTTAGCTCGCAACCTTGTCTTCCCAATCTCTTCAAAGAATTCATCAACATTCTTACTACCTTGTTTCAAAGTGTAGAATTTTGGAAGAATGTCTTCTTGGAAGTAATCCGGTACAAACCTTTTCTTCATGACACCTTTTATTTCATCCCAAGTAATTATTGTTCCCTTTGCCTCTTGTAAGATTCCTACCAAGTAGAGGCAAATCCCTCAAATTGGGTGATGGCATACTTGATCTTCATGGCGTTAGGCACATTGTTAACTTGGAAGGTGCTTCCACTCTTGATTATCCAATCCAAGTATTCTTCCTGGTCACGACTTTCTTTGAAAGGTGGAAGAGTGATCTTGATGGTGCTCAACCCTCTTTCATGCTCTTCATAGTTGTATCTTGGTTGTCAATAACCTTGTCAAGCTTGTTGCCAGCATGATCTTCTTCCTCCTCAAGATTGATGTGCTCTTCTTGTGGTGGTTGGCGATTTTGTGGATTGACTTCTTTGTTGCCTTTGGGGTTGACTTTTATGGAATGGAATCCCTCTTTGTGCATAAGTAGCTTGAGCATGGATCCCTTGTTGCATTAGATTAGGATCCAAAGGAGTAGAAGGAGTTGATGGAGAAGCACTAGTTCCAACACCTTGTTGATGTGGGAGAGTTCCACTCACCAAAGAGTTCACTTTTTCCTCTTGAACTTGCATCCTATTCTCCATGTTTGTGAACCTTCCACCAATCATATCAAATCTCTTCATCATGGTCTCAAACATTTTTTTCATGTTGTTGGAAGATCCCTCACCCATAGTGAACTTTCCTACAAAATGAACAAACAAGTTAGTGATAAAAGTCCTCACCAAGTCTCTCCCTTAGTGTATACAACCAAGTTGTATGTCACTCAATCACTCGTGTTTCACTCTTGAAAATTCGCTTTTAATTGTCTTTTTTAATCTCACCCGCTCTAGCCTTTTCCACTCAAAAGGAAAAACTCAAAGTTGCCTCCTAACTAGTACCCAAGACATTACAACAAGTCCCTTCCATCTTCGGGGTAGAGTGGGATTCATGTTTAAACAAGAACGGACAATTTAAGCAAATTCAGACTTGAGACAACAGATTCACAACGAAATAAAAGAGAAAAGCACAAAGAAATTAACACGAATTAAGTAGACGGACACAAGAATTAGATTAACTATTAATATGAACTAATATTAATGTCATCTAATCAAAGAGGGTAAAAAGAAGTGGAAATGAATGAAAGAGATTCAAGTTCAAGGTTGTAGGAATTTCCTTTGCACTGTTCGCTGTTCTTATTTCTTCCCAGCTGCAACTTTCTATATCTATCAAATGGTAGCTCAATTTCCTTCACATATTCAGTAGCTAAACATTTTCAACTCAAAAGAACAACCTAGAATCAATTTATCAATAATTTAGTCCAATAGCAAGCAATCTTAGCATCCAAATGTGTTCAATTTGAAACTGTGAACAGTGAACTCAAAGACCAAACAAATGAAACTCTTTCTTTGTTTTCTTCTTGGAAACGTTTTTTTTTCTGATTTTTTTTAATGGTTCAAAATCAGGGAAACAATTGAGTATTAGAATACCCAATTACCCAAAGCTCTTGATACCAAATAATAACAACCAAAATGCAATAACAAGAAGTGGGACTTGAAAAGCAAATAAAGAGAGGGAAGCAAGACACAAATATTGCTGAGATATTAGCAATGAGTAGATTTAAAATTCTAATCACCCCTAATACAATCAACAAAAGCACCTACACTAATAGAATCCTCAAGAGGAAGACAAACCTCTTGCAAATTCTCGGGCTAGTTCAAAGGCAACCACAAGTCCACCTTCAAGCTCACAAAATACATAGGAATATTCAATATAGTCTAAGAAATGAAAGATGACCTAATATTTTTTATTTATACTAAGGTCTACATAATGACTAAAAAGACCCTTAGGTGCTTGGGCTCTCCACTTGTAATTGGGCCTCTTCGCATGAACTTGGGCCACTATCCTTGGATATCATTTGGATGAAATTGTAGACTATTAGGCGTTCCAAAAAGATCATTCAAATCTTCCAACTTCATCAAATGCATCCCAATAATTTGAAGGTCCTTGGGGGTCTTGAAGGCGTAGGCATAATGTGATCAGGTGTTGAGCTATATCCCACATTCGACATAAACCATCCACAGGTGCATAAAGTTTTTGGACAGGTTCACCCTGTCTTAAGGTTTTGTTTAGGTCTGGATGTTCAAATTCTTTCACAGTTTTATATGATTGGCTCGTTATGTTAGTTCCTTATAAATATTACTGTGGCTTGTGGTATTGCAGAAGCCACCAGATTTTCTGTTCCCGGAAGTATTTATATGATGACGTTAACCTGTTTATTTTAGTGTGGATTTAGAGAGGTGACCTAGTTCTTGGGCAGCAGAAAAAAGTGATTTGATTTGTACAGGGAAATGATAGATTGTTATTACACTGAGTAATTTGAACAATATGGCTATATAGCAAATAAAAGAATGTTTCATAAATGATGGGTTTCTCGAAGGAACGGTCTGTTTTTGAGTGAATGACTAGTGTCTCATGTTTAGATGGCATGACAGACTTGGCGTGTGTGCTTTTCAGGCCTTTGGAGCAGATAGGAAAGAAGTCAGAACTACACTTCCCTAAGGCAAAGGATATGGTTGCATTTTCTGATTGCCTTGCTTGGAAGTTGGACCCTGAAGAGGGGGAGATAACTGCAGACAACAATAATTTCGATGAAAAAAAGCTTGAGTTTCTTCTGATTGCATATAATATTGGAATTGTTAATCTTTATTGTAGGAGAAGGTTCTTTGTTTATGATTTTTTGCTCTTGCTGCAGACAGTTGGCTTATGAAATTTCTTACAAAATTACAATTTCATATAGTAATAAGTTTGAGCATGCAAGTACGAAAGTTACTTTCGTAGCTTGAGTTGCTTTGTACTCTTAACATTATTACCTCAATTTTTGTGTCCATAAAATTTTTTGGGAAGCAATGTTAGCCACACTGTTAATCGTGCCCTCAGTGCAGATTTGGCATATTAGGGAGTGAAGGTAAGAAGGAAGTGGTTTTATGATTGGACCTGAATTCCTTGAAATGTTAAATTTCAGCTAAATGCTTTCCAACTTGTTGGAGTTTTTTTGTTGAATGGAATATCTCCTGCAGAATAGCATTTGAAGCCAAGGACTATCTAATTATTTTTGTGGAGTTGCCTTCCTCCATTGTAGAGCATATATTTCCATTTGTTATTCTTGTCTCTATTGGCCTCGTTACCAACCATCCAATATCACCTATTTCTTTTGAATAACACAGCTTGCATCTCGATTCTGCCTATCAATGTCTAGATCTCTCTGCTTAACCTTGTTTTGTGTTGGAACATCAACTCCTATGCTTAACTTGCTCCTTCCATATGCTTTTCTTTTTTTATATATTACCTAACCTAGAAGAAAGAATGAATTAGCATAAGTGGTTATTGTTTATTCTGATGAATTGCTTCATATTGTAATAGTAGAACCGGTTACAGGTCCTATTATTTGATCCTATTGTCACGTCCTTAGTCGTTAACTAAGTACACGTGCTGCACTTGACAACTTGCTTATGATCTTGCACAACTTGCTCATGTTCTTGCTATGCCAAGTCAGCCTTACTGCACTCAAGATTGCTAAGAGAATGGTAGAAAGAACACAAGAGAATTGTTAAGGGAAGCTTTGTATGGGAGAAAACTTGATTGTTTTGCTTTTGTTTGGTGAGTTTGCAAATGCATGCCCCCTATTTATACTAATCACCTAGGGGCTAGTGTGTAAATAATAATTGTTCTACAAGTCCTTCCATATTTACAAATAAGTCCCTTATCTAAAATTCTCTACATAACTAGAATCTTCTAGGGACTTTCCTAGAAATTCATAGGTTTCTAGAGTATTCCTAGGAAAACCTTTATATTTCTCTAGAACTTTCTCCACAAGTGCTACTCTATTTTATATGTAAGCTTCCACATGACATTAATATATGCCAAATGGCGCCTACATGGCATGATGATGTGGTGGGTCATGACACTCTCCCCCACCCAATTTTGTGCCTCCCTCGGCACAAAGCATCGACACGTACACGCGCACCTCGCCTTGGCATCGCCGAAGATCTTTATCCATTAGCCATGATGCCCTATGAAGCAGTTCGCCTTCCCGTGTCATAAGGTACTGGTCACCTTTTCGTTTGCCCTTTTGTACTTCGGACGACTAGCAATGATGGCCTCGACCCTCCGCCTATCGGATGCCCCTTCTTGCTCTTGGCATGAATCTTCCCATGACTCAACCAAGTCCAACAGCTTCTCAAGCATCGGGTCCATGCTTCCACTCCATATTTGGCTGCCCTCCGTGGTCCAGCCTTACTGGCAAACTTGAACCCTCTGCTTGGTACATCGTCAAGTCCTATAGCATGCCATCACTTTGTAGCTCACCATCCTCTTCAACTATGTGCGTCCAACCTTTCTTGATGCCACCATGCTCCGTTTGCATGGTGCCAAGCTAGGCTTTGGAATCCCTTACATTCGGCTTAGATTTCAAGCCATCCCTCCAACGTAGAAGGTTTCTCCTGTGTCACCCTTATGTTCTTGAGCAAAGTTCCCCATCATTGCTGCAAGCTTCCCCAACTCTGGGCATTCACTTGCCCGATGTGATCCTTCACAGAAGTAGCACCCTCCCTTAGGCACGTACTCGCTACAACTTTCCGGCCCCTTGCCGTTTCTCTTGGACCCATGTCCGTTATGGGATGGCCCCCTTGCCATTACCCTTGTATACCTCGGCTATGCCTTTCCCGTTGTCCTCACCGTGATCTTCCATATCCCTTACGGTGTTGCCTTCTTTGGACTTGGCAGGCTCCATCTTGAAGCCAACAAGTGACTCGTCTACCCCTATGGCCTCGATTATATTGGCTACTTGATGTCTTCTTAACTCCTGCCTTGCCCAATTTTGCAACCCATCCATGAAGTAGAAGAGGGAATCTTCCTCAGACAACGACGGGATTTGCAGCATTAAGGTAGTGAACTCGCGCACATACTCCCGAGTTGTGGCCATCTGTCGGAGCTCCTTTAGCTTCCGCCTAGCTTCATACACCACATTCACCGGGTAGAATTGCTTCTTCAACTACTCCTTGAACTGCTCCCACGTCTCAATCTTGCATAGCCTTTTTTTCAATGTTCGCACACTTCCGACGCCATGCCAGCACGACAGCTTCAGTCAAGTACATTGAGGCGTTGCGTACGTTAACAACTTCGTCATCCTCCTTGACCACCACAAAGTACTTGTCCATCCTCCAAAGTAAGCTTGCCGCCT
The DNA here is from genome assembly GCA_005239495.1 of Nicotiana undulata. NCBI lineage: Eukaryota > Viridiplantae > Streptophyta > Magnoliopsida > Solanales > Solanaceae > Nicotiana > Nicotiana undulata. The sequence continues at coordinate 13,670 of ML242511.1, read as the reverse complement.
CGTGTGCGTCCCGTGCACCGCCATACTGCTTTTGCTTAGGGACCTTCACGTTGATCCCTTCTTCCAGTACCAAACCCTTGGTAATCCCGGCCATGGTTCCCTACAAAATTTCCTTCTAGCAATCTCTTGTATTCTTGCTAACATTCCTTAGTCATAACCTTTGCTCTGATACCACGTTGTCACGTCCTTAGACGTTAACTAAGTACACGTGCGACACTTGACAACTTGCTCACGATCTTGCACAACTTGCTCACGTTCTTGTTATGCCAAGTCAGCCTTACTACACTCAAGATCGCTAAGAGAATGGTAGAAAGAACACAAGAGAATTGTTAAGGGAAGCTTTGTATTGGAGAGAACTTGATTGTTTTGCTTTTGCTTGGTAAGTTTACAAATGCATGCCCCCTATTTATACTAATCATCTAGGGGCTAGTGTGTAAATAATAATTATTCTACAAGTCCTTTCATATTTACAAATAAATCCCTTCTCTAGAATTCTCTACATAACTAGAATTTTCTAGGGACTTTCCTAGAAATCCATAGGTTTCTAGAGTCTTCCTAGGAAAACCTCTATATTTCTCCAGAACCTTCTCCACAAGTGCTACTCTATTTTATATGTAAGCTTCCACACGGTATTAATATATGTCAAATGACGCCTACGTGGCATGATGATGTGGTGGGTCATGAAACTATGCTCTAAAACCTGACGAAAACTAAATTTGTTTACTCAGAGATCATGTCTTGCAAGGGGAAAGAGTTGTGGACAAGAGGGGATTAGCTTCAGAATTGTTTGACTTTTCCCCTCTATGCAAGTCGAGGGGAAATGAGGATACCTCTACCCTCTTAATTTGTTTTTTTCTACTTCTTCAAAAGCACCCCTCAATCTTATAAAAAAATCTTACAAGTATAATTTTTTACATTGAAAAGTTCTTATCGTTAGGCGTTTGGATAATATTAGGTAAAAAACTGAAAGAACATTTGGAAGTTGTAAATTGTGCTTGAACATGGACTTTTTAAAAATAAAATTGTGAAGGTAAAATTTTTGTGAGTGAAAATAGTACTTATTTAACTTGAAATACTACTCAAACTAATATTTAATATTTCATTTACATTTTTAAGGAGTATATTTCATGGGTGCTTCATTATGTAAAAATTATTTTCTTCTTTTTGTTACGTAAAAATCATTCAATTTTGTGTTCATTACTCAAAAATAACTTTTCTTTCTTTTGTTACACAAAAATCATTTTACTTTGCTCTATTTATCACAAAAGTCACATTGGCTAGATTTTATTATACTTTTATTTGAAAAGTCTATTATGTCCTTGACATTATAAATCCTCTCATTTATGTAATACCTTCTATATTATATACTGTATAATATGTTTTTACCTAGGTATTTACTTATAATGTACTTTAAATTATTTTATTTATTATTTTTATAATATATCCATCCATCTAAATATTTTTCATAGCACTCAATTTGTTTAATCATATACAAACATGAACATATTTTAAATATAAGAATGATAAAAAAAAATATTTATTTTTGATATTTATTTAAAATAATAGAAACAAATTTGTTTAACAAATTGTAGTTCTTTTATAGTCAATAGAAATATTTAAAGAAGTTTCAAATATTTGCCTTTAATATTAATTTTTTAAAAGCTTTATCTGTTAATATTTCTTGTTTGAAAGTATTAATCTGATGTGTCGTTTTGCTGGATGTGGGTTTGTTTATTAAATTAATGGGTATGGCCTGACTGATAAGTCAATGGGCTTTTGATTTTGTAATTTTTATTAAACATATTTTATTAAGCATGATTAAGAACGTGGACTTGAGATTTGTTCACGGTAATGTTATTGACAAATTTAATAATGCTACTTATATATCTTGAAAATTAATATTAAAAAAAATTAAATTTACGAATATATATAAAATAATATTAAGTTATTTTAATATAAGAAAAATATGTGGGTAAAAATATATTTCATAACATATAATATAGAAGCTATTACATAAATGAGAGGATTTATAATATCAAGGGCATAATAGATTTTTCAGGTGAAATATTTGTAAAATATGGTCAAAGTGATTATTGTGATAACTAGAGCATAGTAAAATAATTTTTTATAAAAAAAAAAATGACTTTAGGGTAATTAGCACAAAATCAAATATTTTTTACATTACCAAAAAAAAAAAGAAAAATAATTTTTGGGTAATGGACAAATATACCTTATTTTTGTCTATTATATAGAAATGAGAAGATGGTCAACCAAGGGCAAAATTATCATATTTGCTCAAAGTAAAAGAAAGATGGTTGACCATGGGCATATATGTCATTTTATAAAAACTCCATATTTGCATTTCTTAAATGCAAAACTATGCCATCTTGATACACGTGAACCCCACATTCCTCTAGCCGCAACTCTCCTTTAAATGCACTATGCATGTGCTGATGGTCAATCAATGGGCAAAATTGTCATATTTGCTCAAAGTAAAGGAAAGATGGTTGACCATGGGCATATATGTCATTTTATAAAAACTCCATGTTTGCATTCTTAAATGCAAAACTATGCCATCTTGATACACGTGAACCCCACATTCCTCTAGCCACAACTCTCCTTTAAATGCACTATGCATGTGTTGATGGTCAACCAAGGGCAAAATTGTCATATTTGCTCAAAGTAAAGGAAAGATGGTTGACCTGGGCATATATGTCATTTTATAAAAATTCCATGTTTGTATTTCTTAAATGCAAAACTATGCCATCTTGATACACGTGGACCCCACATTCCTCTAGCCACAACTCTCCTTTGAATGCACTATGCATGTGTTGATTAGATTGTTTGTGCAGTGCAAATACTCATTTCTAACCTTTTTCTCATTTTGAAAAATTATTAATTTTGTTTTATTCAAACAGAAGTTTTCATAGAGAAGGTAAAATTAATTTTTAAATAATACAGCAACAAAAAGAAGTATCGATATTTACAAGATTTTCATCTTTGCTCATACTATCTTAAATCAATTTGGAAATAAAAATTAAATGGTTTTCAACTATCCATACTATTTGAAGGCGATTTCAAACTAAATATTTTCATATTCAAAAGTAATTTTAGAAAACTATAGCTTGTTAATCCTCAAAAGTTAATTTAAGTAATGAGATTTGTGAAGGCACTTTTAAACTAAATATTTTCATATTCAAAAGTAATTTTAAAAAATATAGCTTGTTAAACCTCAAAAGTTAATTTAAGTAATTAGATTTGTTCCTAATATACTAGGAGGCTATATCTTTTATACTTAATTGATGTGATAGTTTAATATATATGATTTGATCTCTATTCTTCCATGATGACTTTTCAACTATCAATAGATTGTCTTAAACATTATTTGTTATAATTTTTATATTGTTTCATTATGAAAATTAACACATGATAATTCCATAAAAAAATAAAAATATTTCTCCCATCTCCTTAAACTGAGAAACACACACACACACACACAAACCATATATATATATATATATATATATATAGAGAGAGAGAGAGAGAGAGAGAGAGAGAGAGAATTCTATCAAATGTTTATTAGTTTATCACCAGTTAACATTAATTTAAATGAGGTATAATAAAATATAATTTGAACTACTATATTGAACTACTACAATTTATATCATATTCATATTTGTTTTAGTGCCTATTATTCTCTTTTTTTGAAGTAGTAAATTGCCTCTTTAAGAATGCAAAATTAAGAATTTCTCTTAAGTTGATGTATACAAGCTATAAAATCATAATTTTTTTCATCCTTTATCATATTGTAAATAATGATGTTGTTCATCTAAACTTTCATCAAGTAGCTGATTGTTCCCATTTTTGAAATACTTGCGAGAGCAATTTGGATGTATTTCAGATTAATTTACAGACAGATTGATATGCTTATTATTCTAGAAAATTATTATTAGCGATGACACTTATAGCTTTTTAATGTATTCTCTTATAAAATATTCGAATATAGTGTGGATATAATACCATAGAAAAATATATACTTTACCCCTTGAATTATGGAATGAATCTCTATTACAAACTTTCTGACCGTGAAAATTATTTGACACACTCAACTTTTTCAAAGTGTGTCTAATACTCATCTATTGTGCTACGTGGCTCGCGCGTGCTTAACAAGAAAAAATGAGTGCGTAAAACTTGTAAATATTTTTTCGAAATCCATATTTTAGTGCCACGTGTCAAAATAATAGTAATATTTTCCTTATTTTCAATTTTCCACCAAAACTCATGATGAAGAATTCAATGAATGTATTATCAATTTTTCTTAAAATTGCTTTCCAAACTTCTCGTGCTTCATTTTCTATCAATAAAACCCACATAAACATCTAATATGTACATAAATAATTTTTTGTATTTCACAAAAAATGACTGAAATGATAAAATCACCAACTCAGTATATGTCATATAAGGGAAGATTTGAGATTTTATTCACACTGAAGTTGTTTAATTCATGAAAAGGAAAAACTAAACTTTGTTTTGCTTTGTTTAATTGTGGTATGAGATATGAAAATAAAGGAGGAAAATGGAGAACAGAGGAATTCCAATTTTAGTTTCATCTCTTTCTTTCTTGGCCTTGGGTTTGTTATAAAAATTGAATCTACGTGAAGGTTAAAAAGCAATGGCAATGGTTTTTTTTCCGGTGATGTCAACTGTGGCGCAAGAAAAGAAGATAGAGATGTTAGCGAATTTTTTAAATTGTGGGTACAAGAGTAATTTTAAATATCTTCTCTTAAAAAATAATAATGACATGTGTCATTGTCTTATTGGTGCGTGATATTCTAAATATTTTTTAAAAATCTGAAAAAAAAGAGAGGTGTGTATTAGACACACGCTGAAAAGGTTTAGTGTGTAAGATAATTTCCGTGCTCAGAAAGTGTGTAACAAGGATTCGATGCATAATTCAGGGGTAACTTATGTATTTTGCCTAATATTCCATGCGGTCCAAAATAAGTGATTTTTTGGTTGTTTTCACACATATTAAGAAATTCATCTTTTAACATTAATTAACAATGAAATTGACTATATTAATATTTACTATATCTTCAGATAAACACTCCTAACACATACTCCAACATTATTTACTCCAAAGGCAATGTAGAAAAAAAGTAATTAATTAATTCTTGAAATCTGAAAAAGTTAACCACCGAAAAGCCAAAAAAGCACTTATTGTGGACCGGAGGGAGTACCATTGATATCAAATTTTCAATTTGATGTTTTTGTTTGACATCGACCGGAGATTAAAATGATTACAGCATGAAATCTTTTTATAATTGGAGCAACTTAATAAGTTATAATTTAACTTTATATAAATTATTAAAATATATTAAATTATAAACTGTGATCCCAATATCATTCTCTATCCATAACTAAGTGAATATAATAATGATTATTTATTTAATTTGGGCCCGTATCCTCTTCTAGTTTTAAGTAGAAAGCTACACGAGCATCACGAGCTCTTTAGGTATCTTACTGTTGCGTAGTAAACCAAAAAAATGGCTGAATGCTGAAACCTGAATAAGGATTGGGCCATTTTACTGACACGCTTGCTACTGTATTAGATTCTTTTTATAATAGGAGTAATAATTATTCCCTCGTGTTTAGCATATTATTAAAAGGATGACGACAAAATACACCCCATCTGACAGGTTTCCACCAATCAATAAGAAGGAATTCGGAACTGAAATGTTTTTCCTTTTGGACAAAAAAAACATAGATACGTGATAAAAAAAAATCATACTATACATAACGCCCAAAAATTAGGCGTTATACCTTAATGGTAACTTTTGCCGTTAAGGTATAACGTCCAGTTTTTGAGCGCTATATGCTGAAAAAGCTGACAGCAGGTATAACGTCCTTTTTTAAACCCCCTTCGTCTTTTCCAAGACCAGATCTTCCCCTCCCCATTTTTTAACTTTCTTACTCTATTTCTGGTCCCCCCTCCTCCCCCCCGCATATCAGTAATTCTTTTTTTGTGGCCCCACCGTCATACAAAAGGTGTAGAACGTAGGTCCCACATCGGAGCGTATTATTGTTGGTTCACTCGTTCGGGCTCAAATTTTCAACCAATTTGCTTTCCGAAAACACTAAATCGAGGTATTTCGGTTTATTTTATGTTGAAACTTTTATAATAATACATATTAGTTGATTTGAATGTATTCTATTTCGTTTTGTGTTTTATTTGCAAAACTAGTATGTTACATTTATCCGGACTTAAATATTAGTGTTTTATAAAAAAAATATAAAATTGTGAAATAAATTTGTATGTTAATATCCGGACTTATATATTTGTGTTTCCATTCCGTTTTGTGTTTTATTTGTGATTAAAATATATTTGTTGTTTATATTTAGTTTAGATTATTTTTTAGCGTAGTAAAATGTAGACTTTTTTAGCGTAGTAAAATGTAGACCTTTTTAGCGTAGTAAAATGTAGAGCCTTTTAGCGTAGTAAAGTGTAGTATTTTAGCGTAGAATCCCTTTAGTTTAAGTATCTTATACTGGTAGTTGAAAATGCAAACTTTGTACGATTAAGTTATTAAATATTATGAATTTAAATTATAAAACAAACACACAAAATTATAAAAATATTGAATTTGACACACATAATTATTAATGTTAGTTTGGTGCCACTGGGCCTCAAATATCGAGCATGGAACCCACATGTATATATATATATATACTTTGTACAATTAAATAATGAAAAAATAATAATTTAATTATAAAACAAACACACAAAATTATAAAAATATTGAATTTCATACATAATTATTAATGTTAGTTTGGTGCCACTGGGCCTCAAATATCGAGCATGGAACCCACATGTATATATATATATATACTTTGTACAATTAAATAATAAAAAATTAATAATTTAATTATAAAACAAACACACAAAATTATAAAAATATTGAATATGACACACATAATTACTAATGTTAGTTTGGTGCCACTGGCCCCCAAATATCGAGCATGGAACCCACATGTATATATATATATATACATGTGGGTTCCATGCTCGATATTTGGGGGCCAGTGGCACCAAACTAACATTAGTAATTATGTGTGTCATATTCAATATTTTTATAATTTTGTGTGTTTGTTTTATAATTAAATTATTAATTTTTTATTATTTAATTGTCCAAAGTATATATATATATATACTTTGGACAATTAAATAATAAAAAATTAATAATTTAATTATAAAACAAACACACAAAATTATAAAAATATTGAATATGACACACATAATTACTAATGTTAGTTTGGTGCTACTAGGCCTCAAATATCGAGCCTGGAACCCATAGGTCTAAATATTGTATAACTCTAAAAATTGTGTAACTCAAAAAATTATTATTTAATTTACAGATTAAACATACAATTAATGTTGATTTAATTTACAGTTGACGACATGGACGTGCCCGCCCATACATCCCGATCCTTACTCGCTTGAGCTATTAGTCCTACAGGGCGATCATAGATCCGCTTTTATATGAGACGGACAGTTACTGACGCAGACTTTCCGCACTAGGAGAGTGGATGACATGTGGGATTTTTTGAGGGATAGAGATCTACATCCCCGTGTAGTCCAGTGCCCGGAGGACTTGGGATTTTATAGGATTATTGAGATCGGCCGAATGCAGCTCGACTGGGCTTTGATCACGACGTTGATTGAGAGTGGCGACCGGAGACGCACACTTTCCACCTGCCCATTGGGGAGGACACTATCACGCTGCAGGACATGGATGTTTTATATGGCCTGCCCGCTGATGGCTTGCCCGTTTCACTGCCTATGCGTATGAGATCTTTGTCGCGGGCGGATTATTTGGATATGCTGCACAGGCTCAGGGGTTTCAGGTCACAGACGATACTGCATCGTCGGGGGCCATTCGTATGCAATTGACCCCTATTAGAGAGTACCTGGAGGTAATCCACCCCACCATCACCGTCGAGTCAGAGGAGGAGGATATTATCCGATATACGAGGTTGTAGTTACTTCTTCTATTTGGGGGGGGGAGGTCTTGTTCCCGAACACTCCGGGGAACCTAGTCAACCTGCAGTTTCTTCATCATATTGCGTTGTTCGATGACTTACCCAATTACAGCTGGGGTGTTGTTGTTATCGCATACTTGTACAGGCAGATGTGCCGAGCTTGCATGGGCACACTGAGAGACGTTTGTGGCTTTCTGCCGCTTCTACAAGTGACAACATATTCGAATAATATGTTCATTAGTTCCAATTCTACCTACTTAGAATTAATCTTATACCTTACGTCAACTTTGTATGTTAGGTTTGGGCCTGGGAGCGGTTTCTGCAGTTTTAGACACCTCTACCACAGTTACCTCCTAATGTACCACTTCCGTTTCTCCCTCTAGCCAGGAGGTGGGTTCTCCTCCGTAGACTTGCACGAGAGTATGATGCTCATCATAATCTCCCCCTCTGCAGGGATGTGTTGGATTTGCTGGAGGGCGCACAGGTAAATATGTACCTAAACTTACCTGGTATAGATTAACTTAGTGTTGCGCATACTCACGGTTTGTGTTCTTATTTGATAGTTCATCTGGACGCCATACAACAACGATTTGATCGGTACCCTGCCAGCTTATTGCTCATTTGGCCGACCGATTTGGAGCACTTCTTCCGCGCTCATATGCCTCGATATTGTGGAGCATCATGCCTTTGAGCGGGTACTTCGTCAGTTTGGCCTTCCGCAGTGTATACTGAGGCCGCCTATATGGCAGGCTATACATTATCAGAGGGATGATCGTTCCAGGGAGGACGGCGCATTTATGACATGGCTTACGGCGCAGATGCATATTTGGGACCAGCGAGATGAGTTGACCCCACCTACGCAGATGCAGAAGGTGCCTATATCAGTCATCCTGCGCCGCATCCGGCTATAAGGAGACGACTTGATGATGATGATCCCGATAGCGTACCCGGGCGGGATGGGATGCGCCTTAGGCCAGCTACTGCGTTGAGGCACACCGGATGCGGGACACATTGATTCGACCTTCCTTTTTATTTTTTTGTATTTTGTGTAAATAATATTTTTGTATACATTAACAACAATTTTTATATAATATGCCCATTACTTTTTTATTTCCCCTTTCGTTAGATAGTTTCATATAACAACACAAGCATTAAAACTTAACTTGCAGTACAATTAAAATAAAGTTCAGCACAACAAACAAGGAAAACATTACTACAACACAAACACAAACACAAACATAGCACACGAACATAATAAAAATACATGAGATGGGACAAATAAAGATAATGTAATACACTAAACACATACAACGAAAGTTTAGTCTCGGCCGCCCATTATTATCTGCTCTAACCACTTAAATCGTTCTTCCAGTTTTTTTCTTCTTCTACTTCTTTCAGTTTCGCCTTCACCTCCGCAAGTTCCTGTTTATGTTGTTTTTCACTTTCCCATTGTTTTTCACATTCCCATTCCAGTTTTTTTTCTTCTTCTACCTCTTTCAGTTTCGCCTTCAACTCCGTAACCTCTCTTTTATTTTCTCTTTCACGTTCCCATTGTCTTAAACACAAATTATGTAGATGCTGCAAAGATTCTTTGTAGAAAATAGGACTTGTTACACACCATTTTAAATGGTTTCGGAGGCCAATAATGCTCAACACCCACTGGCTGCAACTTCCCACTATATGTGTTTAGGTACTTGGAAACACTATATTGTTGATCAACATAGTTGGTCTCCCCAAAACCAATACGTTGAAAACACTTGATGTCATGTGAGCAAGGCATGTGGTAGATGGGCCATTTTCCACAGGAGCATAATCTTGCTGATTCATTTACAATATGTACATTATTACCCCGATTATTATGGATAGCGGTGCGAACTTCAAAAATATTTCTTTCGTTATCATACTGCAAAAATGAATGCCAATGTGCTCGCCGTCTGTATTTCTCAAATATCTTCATCGGCCCTGGCATAGATTCAACACCCCTTTCCATCAATTCCGTTGCAGTTGCAGACCGTTCAACAAACCTCTCTGCCATATGCTTGAATGACATCCGCACCATGGCTGTGACAGGCAATCCTCTTGCCGACTTCAATAACCCGTTGAAAGACTCTGACACGTTTGTAGTCAGAATTCCCCATCGTCTGCCACCATCCGCATGCAAAGTCCACTTTTCAGGGTGATGTCGCATTAACCAATAATAGGCTGCCTCATCTTCTTGCCTGATAGATTCCATATGCCTCCGGAATTTATGCTGTTGGTGGTCTGTTGCTGCCATCCACATCAAATCATGTAGATCCTTGTTGGGATATGCCTTATGGAAATTGGCCTTAAAGTGCCGCACACAGTAACAGTGGTATGCATAAGGTTCTTGCCATGCAACTCCACAGAACTTAAGATACCACCGTGCCGATAAGATATTAGACAAATACCGGAACGCTGTTTGACAACGTGCTCTTTCAAGTGGTTCAAAAACAATGTCCACGTCTCTGTGCTTTCATTGGCACAAACAGCAAAAGCTATAGGAAATATATGTTCATTAGCATCTACTGCCACGACTATCAATAGCTTGATATCGTACTTTCCATAGACATGAGTTTCGTCTATGGATATTACGGGCCGACAATGCGAAAAACCATCAATTGCTGGTTTAAACGCCCAGAACACGTAATTGAATATATATTCTGGTTTTCTCGGATTCCTCTCAAGCTTCCATTCAACAACCGTCCCGGGGTTAAAGTGCTGCAGTGCGGCCATGTACTTTGGCAGAGATGCAAATGACTTATCCCAGTTACCGTAGACAATTTCAAATGCTCGTTTGCGCCCGAGAAATGCCTTTCTTTTCGTAATGGTATGGCCATATTCCTGGTGGACTGATGTAATGCACTCTTTGATTTTATACCTTATGGACGCTTCGAGGTGCGGAATAAGTACAAGAGAAATCAAGTCAATATCCAAGTTGAAGTTGTGATGACCCAACGGTCATCTTATGTAATTTAAGCTATATCTATGTTCCGAGGCTCCGAGAGCCTCCGTTAGTCTCACCTCGATATGCGTGCGCAGCCCGAGCGTGTAGCCAGGAAGCTATTATGTGAAAATTTGATAAAAATGAGTTTTGATAATTAATAAATGAATATAGTTGACTTTGGTCAACATTTCTAGTAAACAGCCCCGGACCCGTGATTCGACGGTCCCGGAGGGTCCGTAGGAAAATATGGGACTTGGGCATATGCCCGAGGTCCCAAGCCCGAGAAATGAATTTTTAAAGAAAATTGTTTTCTGAAAATAATAAAGGAATTTGAAAATGAATAATTATGTGAAAACCGTGTTGCCGGGCCCGTATTATGGTTCTGGGCCCGGAACAGGTTTATTATATGTTATGTGACTTATCTTTGAAATTTGGTTGTAAAACGGACTTGAAATGACGTGATTCGGATTAAAAATGGGAAATTTAGAAGTTTATGAAGTTTAAGAAATTTCTAAGAGTTTTGAGGTTTAATTCCGTGTTTTTGATGATATTTTGATGATCTAAATGCTTGAACAAGTCCGTAGGATGTATTGGGAGACGTGTGTGTTTTTGGTTTTGAGACCCGAGGGCTCGGGTGAGTTTCGGATGGCTAACAGGATGGTTTTAAGTTAAAAATCTGGTCTTTCTCCTGTTTCTGGTGTCAGGCCTTTCCTTCAGTGCGATCGCATATGCACATCCGCGATCGCACAACATTAAGCTAGTGGGGGGCAAAGCTTACTCTATGCGATCGCATATAGTTGTCCGCGATCGCATAGCTTCGTGCCTGGGGAGTAGTCTGTTGCACTATGCGATCGCATAGCATACTCCGCGATCGCATAGTGTATTAGGTGGGTAAGGGCAGCGGGAGGAAAATACCCTGTGCGAAAGCTATTTCACTTGTGCGATCGCATAAGGTGGAGGTCGTGTACCTGTGCGATCGCATTAGACCTTCCGTGATCGCAGTTCACCCAGTTTTGTTCCCTATGCGATCGCATTCCTATCTCCGCGATCGCATTCCTATCTCCGCGATCGCATAGGCTAATGTTGCCCAGTTATTTCATTTAGTCCCAAAACAGACCCATTACGGGATTTTCATATTTTCATCACTTCCTCCTTCCTCCAACCTCCATTGACGAACCCCCAAGCCAAATCTTCCTCCATAGCCTCTTGGGTAAGTGTTTCTAACATCGATTTCTTCCATTTTTCGTCCATAATCACTAGAAACCTAGGCTTAAACTTATGAAAACAATTAGAAAATTGGGTTTTGGGGTAGTGTTAGGTTTTTGGGAAAATTGGGTGATTCAACCTCAATTTGGGGTCGAATCTTAAAACTAATCATATATTTGAACTCATGGGGTTATGGGTGAACGGGTTTTGGTCCGAACCTCGAGTTTAGACCACGTGGGCCCGGGGTCGAATTTTGGAAATTTTGAAAGAAAGGTAGGAATTGTGTATTTAGGCTATGGGATGGTGTTATTGAGTTATTATTGATACACTTAAATTAATTATGCTTAGATATTGTGGTTCCGGAGTTGAATTCAAAAGGAAAAGCGGTCTTAGAGGGTTGATTGCTATATTTTGGACCCGAGGTAAGTGTCTTGCCTAACTTTGGTGAGGGAATAGGTATTATTTGCTATGTGCTAAGTGAATATCATGTTCATTGCATAGGTGAGGTGACGAGTACCTATGCAATGTGCGTCAAGCATGCCCGTGAGTCTATTTTTATAGAAATTGCAATAATTCTTCCATGTTTAGTATATTATGAGACTGTCTTTACTTGGTAATTTATTATTGATCAAAAGTATTGCCTATTGAGTTGAGAAGTGTTGATACGAATGGTAATACAAGTGTAGAGTGCGTGATTGAGGTAATTGGTTATAGCTGAGACCCTTGCCGAGAATTTCTTGAGTTACTACTTGATGTTTCCCCCTTGCCGGGTGGTCTGAATTGCTTATGTCCACTATGCTGTACTCCTTGCCATTTATCTGTTATTGTTTGGTGAGGAAGAGTGTAAAGCACGAAGGGTGATGCCGTGTCATGATACTTGATTTCATTGCATAGTGAGGAAGAGTGTAAAGCACGAAGGGTGATGCCGTGCCATGATTTTATTGATTATAAGCACGAAGGTAAATGCCGTGCCATGATTTTATTGATTATAAGCACGAAGGTAAATGCCGTGCCATGATTCATTGTACATTGCATTGTGAGGAAGAGAGTAAAAGCACGAAGGGTGATGCCGTGCCATGATATTTGATTTCATTGCATTGTGAGGAAGAGAGTAAAGGCACGAAGGGTGATGCCGTCCCATTGTTTACTTTTCTGACATTTATATTGTCTCATTATCG
>ML242510.1:9437-35264 GCA_005239495.1 Nicotiana undulata | reverse complement strand
TGGCTTGCCTAACCTCGTCGTTAGGTGCCATCACGACCTGAACCGGTTTTGGGTCGTGACAAAAATAGAATTAGAATCAATTAATATAAGCACTCCCTTTAATTAAGGAGTCCTAATTCAAACGGGAACAACAATGATTAAACAAGGAAAGATACTTAATTGTGAGGAGCTGATTTAATCATATAAGGAGTAGTAAAGAATTGAGCATGTGATTAGGACTAGTTACAGAATATACTAATTAAGGAAGGTATACATGAATTAATTGACAGCATGTTTGCTCACAGAAATAAGGCAGAAGATAATTCAATTTTGGAAATCAATCGAGAGAATCTCGAGTGAGATTCAAATCACAGGGAACTAGTACTAATTAAGGAAAATATCACACAAGCAAGGAAATACTCAAAGTCAGGCAACCAGTATTACTCAAAGAAAAATATCACAATTTTAAGGAATTAAAAATCAGTAAAGAATATAGTGTAAAGCCAATAAAGGACTGATCACAGAGATTAAAAAAATGGTAAAACGATACTAGAAGAACTCATATTAAGCAAACATGAGAAACCCTAATCACGAAATTAGGGATTCCTATCAGAGAATAGCAAATAATGAAAGGAACCAGTAGACAATCATAGTTTAGGCATGACCGACAAAGAATCAAAACCCTAATAGTGACTATAGAGCAAGAAATCACAAGAGCACATAGAATATATATGAAAGTACAGTAGCTATGCTACAACAAACAAACAACATCGCAAAACAGACTCGAACGCTCATATCGATCCCAGAAATATTAGGGTTTTTAACAAAATGACTCAAACAAAATAAAAAGCCTCAAACAACTTTTAAACGTGATAAAATCATAAAATAATGCTGGAAATTGGAAAGAAAACGTTTTGTAAAAGGTTTTTGAAACCCTAGTTTTGAAAGTGAAGAAATCGTTTAAGAATAGAGAGATTTATTTGAAGAAAATATGTAAAATCCCATAATATTCATAGATCTATTACAGATCTAAAGAGATCAGAAAGGTTCGAAGCTAGGGTTTCTAGAAGAACCCAAAAAAGAAGAAAAACTCAGAGATATTACCGCTCTTTGGCCGGAAAGGGTAGATCTTACTCGACCAGCCATAGATGGACGGAGAAAATGGCATGAGACCGGAGAGATGAGTGGAACCGCCTCTGGTTCCTCTGAGGGCCTCAAGGTGGTGATACCCGGCGTAGAAGTGAAGCAAAGGCCAAGGGATGATGAGAGGATAAAGTTTCCGGCAGGGGAACGGGCCAGAGGAGGTGAACGGGTTCCATCGGAGATGAAGATACGAGAAGTCTCTAGAGAGAATCAGAGAGATAGAGAGAGAGTAGAGAGACGAGTTTCAGGAGTGAATGAGGGACGGGGGGGTAGTCTTTAGGTCTAATTTAGGTAAGTTTTTAATCTGGGCCGTTGATCAAAATTGAGCAACGGCCAGTATTTAACAAAAATTGGGTCGGGTGTGATAAGGTATTGGGCCTGGGGTTTTTTGGGTTATTCAATTGGGTATTGGGCTGGTCAAATTGGGTAGGGATCAGATTTAATTGGGACTAGAATTTAAATAAAAATGGCTAGCTGTTAAATACTCAATTAAAATTAATTAAAACTAAATGATAATTATAAAAAATGAAATTGATGATTAATAAATTAAAATGATTAATCAGTATTTAAAAATATAAATGACTAATTATTAGATATCAATAGCATAAAACATATGGTTAGGCTATAATTGCAAAATTATTGCAATTGTAGCCAAAAGTGCCAATTTGACCAAATTGTGAAATAATTTGATTTTAATAAGACCAAAAATAATATATTAAGTCAAGAAATCATTTGTAATGCAATTTATAATTAATTATTAGAGATAAAAATACTGGATAAATTAGAAATAAATTAATAAAAATATGAGAAAATTATTGAAAAATACCAATTGTTATGGAACTTGATTTTGAAGGATATGCAGGTTTAAAAATAGTTTGAGGAAAAATTGGGTATCAACAATTATACAAGAACATAATCAAAGTTGTGTAACATCAAAGGAAACACTGTGAAAAAATTGATTCATCTATCCATTATTAACAATAATATATTTACATCTTCTGTCATGAGATTCTTAAAAATAAGTCATATTACATAAGTTATCGCGAGATACTTAAATAAAAATTTAAATATAAAAGTTTGGGCCGCTAAGAGTGGAGTGGCTAAGGTGTAATTATATTGATAAAATACGGTCATGATACGTGGCTAGCGTGATGGATGATTTGTGGCAAGTGTTTCCTAGTAAAACACCATGTCAAGCCTGATCCCTTGGATTAAAGATTGGAGATCTAGATATCACTTCCGAGATTGCACAACTTATACCATATAAGAGGGCTCCAGAGTCGCTATTTCGGGAAATCACAAGGGTCCGAATAAATACTCACCTGATGATACCAGAGGGGATCCTCTCAAAACTGCGCCTGATCACGCCCAACTATGCCTTATAAAGAGGACTAAGCAGTCGTTGCAAATATAATCTGGTTTATAAGTCCAGAGTCGAATCCCACAGAGAACTAAGACTTAGCTACAGTTGGTCATTATCACGAAGAATACAAGTTTGAACAATTCCTACCTTATAGATATTAAGATTTTTATGTTTAACTAATTAACTAACAAATAAAGATACTACGGGTTAGGGAAAAGATTAAGTCGGTCTAGAGTTATGATTTCTCCAATTGTCGAAATCCTTACCGCTACGTCTTCTATAATTTTGCCTAAGTATTCTCTATCGATCATGAGTGCTCTGCGTGTTGTAATTCTCTCCCGAGTAACTACCACAATTTACTAGACATATTCTCCCGATTTACGCTAGCTGCCTTTAATTACAGCTCACTTTGATCGCACCCATGGTTTCATTATCCATAATCCCACCTTTAAACCCTTCGTTATTGATCCCTCATATACGTCGGGAGTGATGTTGTTCAACAACTACCTAAATATGCACTATCTCCCGAGTAATACACACTAAATAGGCACAGTCGATTGAGAGCTCTTCAACCAACCACAATATAAACGTAGTTGAACAAGTCGAGAAATCCAACGGCTCAATTATATAAAAACATAACAAGAATTTATCCTACAAAAGGTTTTATCAAAACCTAGATAACAAATTAGCTATTCATAATAGTATGTAAAACTACAATACTAAAAGTCATAACCAACAATGAACAATAGGAAGAGGAAGGAAAAACTCGTAGAAGAATTCCCCCTGTTGCTCCTATTATGTCACTGCCTCCTTAGGTCGAATCTGTGTCAAAATTCTGTCCAACCTCCTCAAAATACCGTTTTTCCATGTATATATACCAAGTAAGATCGGGCCCAAACAATTATACCTTCTCCTACGTGAAAAAAGACAGTTTTCTGGCATCCCAACCGCTGTTGCGGTCCCAACTTCGGTCGCGGTCGCGGTCCCAACCGCGGTCTCGGTCCCAACCGCGGTCCCAGTTGCGGTATTTTCCCAGTGCACTGCCTCAGTCTGCATCCAGGTCCGTGGTCGCGGTTTCGACCGCATTCTTCACCCTGTTACGTTTGGAATTTGGAAAACTGTAAGGCATGAACGTTGTAGCCCTTTGAGTTACTTTCGAACCATATATTATATAGCCCAAATGGAGTTCAAAGAAAAGATTTACGTCTATTTTACTAGACAGTGCGCAATATGCCTACTCGAGCCTTCGTCTGTTCTTAACTATTATATTTGACCCCCGAACACGATCCTGACTTAACTCCTTGGGCTTTTACTCTGACTTAAAAACTCCAAATCACTTGAATTCATTCTATAACATCTATATAGCTCAGAATCACTCCTACAAGGCATAAAACACACAATTAGTGCAAAACACTAGCGATTAAAGCTCAAACTCAATTAATGTGCAACAAATTAGAGAGTAATAAGCGACTAAAATACGCAGTTATAGCCGATCATCAACACCCCACACTTAAACCATTACTCGTCCTCGAGTAATCAAACTACACTTTATATAGAGACGACTTTTTTAAACAATTTTCCTGACTCATCATACCAAGAATACTTAAAATAGACTAAGCACAAAAGCGTAACACCTTCATCTCAAGATTTGACTCACAAGTACCACGCATTATTTACAAATCACCCACTTACTCTAACATAGAGGTCGCCAAAATTACCTTTCCTTCATGAATCAAGTGCTCTCACACAACAATAGACAGTAGTCCCACACGATAAAATTTAAGAACACATGGGAACTTAAGATAGAAAGAATTCATTCTCTCTCAGAAATAACATTCATATGCCACAAAAGATGCACCATCGGCTTTCCCATAGTGTACTACTCTACTAATCGAGTTCATTCAGCTTAGGATCAAGTAGGACTTTAACAGGTTGTAATGTAGGCTGCGGGATGGGTAGGATACATTTAGACAGGGGCGGATGCACCCTAGTCCAAGTGGTGTCATCCGACACCGCTTTCCTGGAAAACTTTAGTTATTACACATATAAATATTGTGCAAATGGTATAGGTATAAATCATATGACACTGTTGAACAAAAGATAGTGTCTGGTCTGATGGTCAAGCGCCTCTCTTGCAACGCCGAGTTCTGCGGTTCGAATACTATGTACGCGTTTCCTTTGCATTTTTTTTCTTCGCATTGTCTTTCTTTAAAGCCTCTTTTGTTTAACAAAAAATAGAATTGTGTCCTCTTCTGTGAACCATAACTATGAAAAAGTTCTCATCCTCTATAACTTGTAATTTCTAAGTGACAGGGTTTGGTGGTGTTGCTCATCTCTATTTCTTATCTCCCATATTTATTGTAGTAATTTTTTCATCACTTTAAATTTCGACACCGCTTACAAAAGGTCTTGCGTACGCCCCCGCATTTAAATATAAGAGTGACTACACCTCCCTAAGCACTTTAATACATATACTTTAACATTCAAACCCCATACTTATATCAAACCAAACTCCACCTTCACATCAATGTATATTACTCCATACTTCTTTAAGCACATTTACATCAAGGGTCACCACTTATCAAGGAATATTTTTTTTATTTCAACAATACAACTTTTTTTTTAAGTGGCTCTTACTTTTTCAAAACAGTGCACATTTCTCCTTATTTCATTAGTTCCACTCAAAAGCTAAACCAACCACCCCACACTCTAACTTTTATACAGTTCATAACACTTCAAGTGCTCATGAGAGGTTGGAAGGTTCAAATAGATGGTTAATTCAAACAAATGGGTAAGGCTTGTAATGTGGTTGCCAAAGAAATAGGATTACATGCTCAAAGGGGTTAACTACGATACATAGAAAATAGACGGGTAAAATATACATATCTGGCTCAACAAAGAAATGCCTATATCACTTCCAAGACTGAACAAAACTATTATTTCTCTTTGCAAACACACGGGACAAGTTCTAGACATCAAATGCAATGCACAGAATAACACACAAACCTCACACACACATGGCACATAACTCACTCAGGATTGAATTCATCAAGACACTCTAATTAAAGCAGTTAAACAAATTTAAAATCATACAATTTAAGGTACTTATACAAGAGTCAAAAACTGAGCCTAAGCGTCACAACTAAAGTACTCACTATTCTAAAGGCATAACAAAGTCAAGAGATATTTCTTCAATTCAAAACACAATACAATGGCTCATATTCCTAAAAAAAACTAACTACACCTGGTTCAAACAAAACCCTTGGAAAAGAATTGCGGCACAAAGAAAAACCAAGGGGCAATTGCTACACTACCTAACAAAAGAAAATCTTTTTGTCTTTTTCCTTTCTTTAGACTTAAATCCCTCAAGAAAATTTTCTAATAGATCCATCATCGGGAAAAGTCCAATCATAGCTATTTTTGTAAAAAATATTATTCAACTAAACTAACACAACTAAAATAGCATGGAAAGTCACTTAGACAATCTCCTCACCCCGCACTTAAAATTGTGCATTGTCCCCAATGCACACCCATACATACAAGAGGGTAAAAGAAACTCCCTGGTAGGCCAAAGGCCGAAGCAATAGCATCTCATGGGGTACTCATACTTCTCCCAGGCCTGGTCCTTCGTGCGGGTACCTCACACTTAGTTCCAACTAATGGTTTGTTGTTGCATCCTTCCAATAGCTTTGCTTTCCATGCTCCTAGAAAATAAAAAATCGACACTACAAAAATAATATAATAAAAAAATAATTAAAAAAAACAAAAGAAAGCAGTAAAGCTGGGTTGCCTCCCAACAAGCGCTTGATTTAACGTCGCGACACGGCATGAATCACTTTCTGCCTCCACTTCGAGCTTATGAATTGGACCCCAAGTTTTTATTATGCTCTATGATCATGTTCTTGTGGCGATACAAATTGTTGCGAGCCAAAAAACTAAATGATACTTTAGGAAGTTTTTTGCTTTCAACTGAGGAGTGTCACTTTTCCCAGACGACCTTGAAAATTTCAGAATATAGGGCTCATCTACCTCTTCCTTTGACTCTTGCATTGGCTCATACATATCAGTTTCCATTTCACCATCTGAACATAATATAGAGAAGTGTTTGGAATGAGGTCCAACGTGCTCAAACACATGAACTTCAAGATTTTTAACCTCCTTAACACCAATCACACTAGAGTCAACTAAATTTGTATCTTCAACGTCCTTGGTTGACTCTAGTATTACTTCTTCAACATCGGCATCCTCAAATTCTAGCTGGTTAGAGTGTTGGGGTTCTACTTTGGACCCCTCCATTGGCACCTCAATTTCCATCTCTAATGTACACTGCTCCAGGCTACTATCCGTAATATTGGCATATTGAGCATTAAAAGCTTCAACTAGTTGACTCACTTGAGCCTCCAAGTTGCGAATATTTGCATCTTGCCTTTGTACCCGTAGTTATATCTCATCATTTTATTCCACAAGGCACATTAGCATATCCTCGATCTTTTTCACATCAGCTTCCCTAGGTTTTTTGTTCCTGTTATCCTCACAAGAAAAAGTAGAACCATCATAGTAAGGGGTTGGGGGGAGATAAGAAATATAAGCACAACCATGAAAGTGACCATCTTGACCACCACTTATATCACACACATTCCACACATAAGATTGAGTTGTTGCACATTACTCGTTCTCGAGAATATTTTGATAATTTTTTCCTGGGTGATTTCCTCCGCAATATGCATAACAATGATCAAAAGTAGAATTACCAACATCAAAACTCCCATAATTCCAAGATGCCATGTCTCTCAGATCAAAAATAAAAAATAAAAAATAAAAAATAAATAAATATTCAAGTACACTAAAACAAAAATAAAAGTTTAAACTTGCAACCTAGAAATATGTACACCTACATCTACACCGTTAGTTTCCTGGCAACGGCGCCAAATTTTGATCACGCCCAAATATGCCTTATAAAAAGGACTAAGTGGTCGTGGCAAATATAATCCGGTTTATAAGTCCGGAGACGAATCCCACAGAGAACTAAGGCTTAGCTACAGTTGTTCACTATCACAAAGAATACAAGCTTGAACAATTCCTACCTTATAGATATTAAGATTTTTATGTTTAACTAATTAACTAACAAATAAAGATACTACGGGTTAGAGAAAAGATTAAGGAGGTCTAGAGTTATGATTTCCCCAATTGTCGGAATCCTTCCCGCTATGTCTTCTATAATTCCGCCTAAGTATTCTCTACCGATCATGAGCTCTCTGCGTGTTGTAATTCTCTCCCGAGTAACTACCACAAATTACTAGACATATTATCCTGAATTACGCTAGATGGCTTTAATTACAGCTCACTTAGATCGCACCCAAGGTTTCGTTATCCCTAATCCCACCTTTAACCCCTTCATTATTGATCCCTCATATACGTCAGGAGTGATGTTGTTCAACAACTACCTAAATATGCACCCTCTTCCGAGTAATACACAATAAATAGGCACAGTCGACTAAGAGCTCTTCAACCAACCACAATATAAACGTAGTTGAACATGTAGAGAAATCCAACAGCTCAATTATATAAAAACATAACAAGAATTTATCCTACAAAAGGTTCCATCAAAACCCTAGATAAAAAATTATCTATTCATAATAGTATGTAAAACTACAATACTAAAATTCATAACCAACAATGACAAATAGGAAGAGGAAGGAAAAACTCGTAGAAGGATTTCCCGTCTTGCTCCTATTGTGTCTCTATCACCTTAGGTCGAATCTGTGTCAAAAGTGTGTCCAACCTCCTCAAAATATCATTTTTCCATGTATATATACCAAGTAGGGTCGAGCCCAAACAATTATACCTTCTCCTATGCGAAAAAGGATAGTTTTCTGACATCCCAACCGCGGTCGCGGTCCCAACCGCGGTCCCGGGCGCGGTATTTTTCCAGTGCATTGCCTCAGTCTGCATCCAGGTCCGCGATCGCAGTTTTGACCGTGTTCTTCACCCTGTTCCATTTGGAATTTAGAAAAAACGTAAAACATGAAAGTTGTAGCTATTTGAGTTAGATTTCCAACAATATATTATATAGACCAAATGGAGTTCAGAGAAAAGAGTTATGTCTATGTTACTAGACAGTGCATAATATGCCTACTCGAGTCTTCGTTTGTTCTTAACTATTAAATTTGACCCCCGAACACGATCCCGGCTTAATTTCTTGGGATTTTACTCAGACTTCAAAGCACCAAATCACTTGAATTCATTCCATAACATCTATATAGCTCGGAATCACTCTTACAAGGCATAAAACACACAATAAATGCAAAACACTAGGAATTAAAGCTCAAACTCAATTAAAGTGCATCAAATTAGAGTGTAATAAGAGACTACTATACGCAATTATAGCCTATCATCAGTGCCTATCAGCTATTCCCCATGTAAATATAACTAGTTAGATTTGTGCTTAATGTAGATAATGTGTGTAATGATTAAGCGAGAAATTAAAAAAGTAGTTATATTTCGATTAGAATATAAATACCTCTTTTCCTACATTTGTACCCACTCTGATTGAAACATTCACACTATTACTATACTAAAATTATTGTTGTTCGTATATGTAGTTTATCACGATCAACTACGAACACTCTAAAGAGGATCATTTCTTAGAATTACTTTTACTTTTTTCTATATTGCTACTACATTATTTTCATCTACAATTACTAAAATATCATTCATTCATTTTTCTCTAATAAAGATCAGTTCAATTGAATTGTTGCAATTTCTTTTAGGCATATTATACATTTTTACTTACTTTATCTAATATTTAAATTTTAGGTTAGTCTGGCGCTGATCGTGAGGCCCTAGTAATTTTGAGTTCATCATTTCAAAACGTCGCTGATCTTTTTACAACTCCTTTGGTTCTCACTGTTAATTATTTTTATAGAAATTTCATGTTTGAGATCAACAACTAGCCAATCGATCTTCCTCAGTAAGTGGATCAAGCACTACCAATGGGAGAAAATCCGGCTATCAGATCCACGGGAATACACCACGCCTACACAAGGAGATTTTTCCCTGAAGATCCTCTAGTAGGGAGGAGAGTAGCTCGAATTAGAAGAAACAATGAAGAATTCCATAGCCCAACAACATACGTGAAACAATCAGACATAAGTGTTGATAGCTTTAACTAGCAGCGTAAATACCATAACACTGGCAGCCCTTCCACCGAGAACAGAACCAGTTGTAGAGACTCCATTCTCCATCCAAGAAACTCTAGTACCACGTGACTTTTCTGTGACTCGGGTGACTGGAGGTTCAGATATACGTTCGGTACTTCAGAATTACAAAGTTCTGTATTATCCTTGCAGAAACCTTTGTTAAAACGGATCAATGAACAAAGTGAACTTATCAATCAAAATTCGAGGGTTTCACTAGTTATCAAAGGAATAGACATGGACAAGTACTCTTAGGAAGCTATCAGCTGCTCTATCGTTGACACAAATAAATTTAAAATGCCAGATATTCTAAAATATGACGGAACATCAAATTTCCGGGATCACGTACGTCACACTACAAGAAAACACTATTTTGTGTTTTTTTTATCAAATTGTGACGGTTTCTAACTGCCAAAAAGAATTCTGGAAGTGTCACGGTTATCTTTGCCATGAGCATTATTGTAGCAGGTTTTTTAACCTACACGACGACTTCCACAAAATAAATTTGATTTGTGGAAGTTTTAAAAAATAATTAATGGCAGTTTAAAACTCTTATAATATGATCCTAATAATATGATAAAAACGTTTTAAGAAAATAAAATCACAAACCCCCATAAATTCATTTAAAAAAAACATATTTGGGGATTTATAACAGCTACAATGTGATAATAACGTTTGAAAAATAATTTGTCGCCGTTTATTTCCCCACAATATTTTGGTTGTAGGAAATTAGTTTTCTATTTACAAGGTTTGGGATTTGCCTCCGCATCTCCTTGATCTGCTTCCACATCTCCCTTACTCATATCGCATTTGGAACTTTCTTCTCCGGGAATAAAAAAGCTTTGACCTTGATGAGATACTTCACTAGCTTCCTTATCCTTAGCAAGCTCAGCTTCGAGGTCAAATCTTCCTAGCAACCTTTAATCAAAGTCTCAAAATGGGTACGGAGATAAGTCCAACTCACATCCATAGTTAGTACTCAAAGGCTTCATAAGCCTTTTCCCACTGTTCAACATCAGCCTGCAAATTTTTCTTCTAAACCTCAATAGCATCATAGGAAATCTTCAAAGGTTCCAAATAATACTCAAAGAAGTCAATATTCTTAGAAGATGAATGAAGATCCTCCTTGGGTGAACTCTTGAACTAGCTCACTCGCGTGCACTTCTTTTTTATTCAGAAGCTCTTTCAAGCTTCAAACCGCTTTTGTAAACTTGGAATGCTGCTCAACAAAACTTGCCTCCATTTTTGCAATCTCTTTTTATGATTTCCAGTCTTCAACTTTAGTTTCCGTTAACTCAGCAGTCACTATCCTAAGTTGCTATTACAGAACTTCCCTTTCCTTCTCTGATTCTTCTTTCTCCAACTAAAGGTTTGCAAATTTCTCTTTCTAGTTGTCGACCTCCATGGTCAAATCTGCTACATATTACTCACTCTGAGAAATTCTTCTCATCAACTTCGTGCCAGATAATTTTATCTACAGATGAAAGAAAGTTAAGAAATAGGTATTGGAAATGAAAAAAAATGATGAAGGAAAGTAAATCATATTGTAAGGGATGAATGGACGATGTTGTTGGCAAGAGTGATGTTAGAATGAGACTCCGACTTTTCCTTCTCAAGTGGACGAATGAGAGGCTTCGACCAAACAGAAGCCTGATCAGGTCTTTTAGCAAATTGACATTTGCCAAGACTTCTACCATCACATGCCGCATTTCCTAAAGGACCAACTTCAATTTGAACAAGTACGAATGTCGTTGAAGTTGGAGCGGCAGGATATTGAACTTCATTTGTAAAGTCAATATGGTGTCTTCACTTCAATGGCCATCGAACCCTTGGTCATACAACTCTTCAATAGAGTCGGTGGCTGGAACGAGTGGTTCAGCAAGCTCCTCATCTAGAGTACTATTGTTGGAGTTTCCTGTGGCTCATCAACCAAATGGAACAGAATAGTCTCCAAAGGTTGAGCTTGGGGACTATCTTGTTCATCTTCCAAAATTATCTGCCTCCTAGTTCGAGGCCTATTCTGAAGGGAACCCTCTTCTTCCTTTTCTTCATTAGAGGTGGTAACCTCTCTATCTTTACTCTTTGAAGTGGAAAAACTCACGAACGCTCCTGCGTTGTGATGACATCGAGTCTAACAGCAAGAGCAGAGGAATGGGTACATCTCGAATCCCAAATCCTACATTCAAGAATGAACAACAACAACAACAACAACAAACCTAGTATATTCCCACCAGGTGGGGTCTGGGGAGGGTAGTCTGTACGGAGACCTTACTCCTATCTAACAGTTAGAGAGGTTGTTTCCAATAAACCCTCGGCACAGGAAAGGTAATAAGAATAAGAGGAAAGCAAGAAAGGAAGAAGGAGAGAAAAGAAAAGAAAAAGGGAGAGATAAAGGATAAGTAGTACCAATTAATAGCAACAGATAATACAATACCCGAGGCGAACAAAATCACATAATGTAATAAAATCTAAGAATATGAAGGGACATGCGTGCTACTAGGTGAGCAACTAAAAACTACCCACTAACCTTCTACCTTAATCCTCGACCTCTACACCCTCCTATTAAGGGTCATGTCCTCAGTAAGCTAAAGCAGCGCCATGTCTTGTCAAATCACCTCTCCCCAGTACTTCTTAGGCCTACCTTGACCTCTTCTCAAACTCGCCATGGCCAAACTCTCACACCTCCTAACAGGAGCATCAATGCTTCTTCTCTTAACATGTCCGACCCATCTCAACCTCGACTCCCGCATCTTGTCCTCCACGTAGGC
The DNA here is from genome assembly GCA_005239495.1 of Nicotiana undulata. Lineage (NCBI taxonomy): Eukaryota > Viridiplantae > Streptophyta > Magnoliopsida > Solanales > Solanaceae > Nicotiana > Nicotiana undulata. The sequence goes on along the minus strand of ML242510.1, from coordinate 22,815 downwards.
TACTCCCACTTTGTCTCGGATAACTTCATTCTTGATCTTATCTCTCCTGGTACACCCACACATCCATATCAACATCCTCATCTCTGCTACTTTCATCTTCTACACATGGGAGTTCTTGACTGGCCTACACTCATCCCCATACAGCATAGCCGGTCGAACCACCACTCTATAAAACTTACCCTTAGATCTTGGCAGCAAATTCTTGTCACATAAAACACCGGAAGCGAGCCTCCACTTCACACGGTACATTAGCAACTTATATTGGGTCTTTACTTTCCATTCAAACTTTCTTGAAAGAAACTTCCAAGTCCTATGGCTCATAGGGGCAGAAGATAGCATCAACTCTACCTAGCCACGAAAATTTGAAAATTTGCCAAATAATTCCGTGTCAAATGAGGATGTTGAGATGGATGTGTGGGCACACTAGGCTGGATAGGATTAGGAATGAAGATATTCAGGAGAGGGTGGGTGTGACTCCCATGGATGACAAGATGTGGGAAGCGCAACTTAGATGGTTCAGACACGAGCAGAGGAAAAGCCTAGAGGCACCGGTTAGGAAGTGTGAGCAGTTGACTTTAGAAGGTACGAGAAGAGGCAAAGGGCAGCCTAAGAAGTATTGGGGCGAGGTGACCAGGCAGGACATGACGCTTCAGATTTCCGAGGACATGGCTCTTGATAGGAACAAGTAGAGGTCTAGTATTAGGGTGGTAGGCTAGGGGGTAGTCGAGAGTTCTTTCCCTATTTGTACCGGTAGTCTGATAGAGTGTTGGTTAGGTTTGCTAGCAGTCTATGTTGTGTTCATATTGTTGTTTCACATAGTTTTGTGTTATTGTCCTTTCACTTATTTGTTATTGTTATTTTCTTTCTCGCATCTTTTGTTGTTACATGCCTTTTCTTTTGTTTCTTTTCTGATATTATTGTCTTTCCTGTTGAGTCGAGAGTCTACCGGAAATATCCTCCCTACCCTTTTCGGGGTAGGGGTAAGGTCTGCGTACACTCTACTCTCCCCAGACCTCACTAATGGGATTTTACTGGGTATGTTGTTGTTGTTGTTTCCAAATACTTCTGTGGTTTCTATAAAAGAAACACACGAAAGGGTTACAATTCAGAGTAGAGGAAAAGAAATGTATAGGTGTTAAAAATAATTTACATGCAAAATGCAGGAAAATGCATGTTCTCTTCACCTAACAACTCAAGAGTTGGTACAACCACACACCTAAGCTTAGAGGAAAAAAAATGAAGAAGGTGATGAAAGATAAAAGGAGCAGAAGTCAAAGATGACAAGTAGTGTAAACATGCTACTGCTCTCCAAATTATCTAGCCAATTTGTCTGAGACACCCATTAAAATATCTATAGAATTCAATAATCATAGGATCTTTTGCCGGCTTAAACCCGAGGTTAATAGAATAAGTGTAAACGAAGGAATAACCTTCATGATGAGTGTTAATAGAGCCACGATTGGAAACTCTGATCTCCAACGACATTCTCTATGAATAAGAGGAAGGTGATCATGTTTTATAAGGGATGGATAAAGATCAACATGTTCATTACGACCTTCTTTCGTGTTCACATCTTTGCTCCACGCTGCACAATCAACATCAAAAGAAAATTCATGAGGAACAATATCTGAAACTAAGGATTCATCCAAGGGTTCATTAGAATCCCTAGGTTTACCTTGAGAAGAAGATTTAGGAGTAATAGAGGACCTAGATTTAGAAGAGGAGGAAGATTTTGAAGAACTTCCTTAGAGGAAGTAATTCTATTTGTCATGGAACCTAGACTACGAAGCCTTCCTAGCCTCCTTCTATTCCTAACTGAAGCTATCGTAGAGGGAAGATCAACTATAACAACACAACGAGGAGAAGTAGTATGAGTAGTAGATGTTGAAGATTTGGAAGCCACTGACAATAAGAAAGAAAGAAGTTGAAAGAAAGAATGAAGAATTATAGAAAGGGTTTGAAGAAGAAGGCAAGACGAACGAAAGACAAAGGAGAATTTTGAGTTCTGTATTTATAAAGAAAAAATACGTCATCATAGACCTTCATTATGGAACTGGCATCTCAAGTTTACAGAGCCGTTTGAGCCTAAAAAACTGCTGCAAACATCAGAACCAATCACAATCAAACACATGTCACGAGCATTAATGGAAAGGGTGCATGTCTCTTCACTTTTGCAACACGCCATAATGATCTCAGGAAGAGGCGGCAACCATTTAAGCTATAAATAAACTCTCCACTTCCCGAATACTCAGTTGAGAATATTCAGAAAGTGGGGGGACTATTTGTATTAGTGGAAAATAAACTTACCACGTGGAATTATACCGCAATGACAGGCGTCATGGGAACTAATACGACAAATCTAACTGACGTGTTCAAAGCGTATAAATAACACCCTCGGGGTTGTTCATGTACATACTGTTCCTATTAGCCTCGGTGCCAAACATACGAGAATAACCATGAGATTGATAATTGAAAACATTAATAGTTGTGAATAAGGAAAGGATCAGTCAATTATATTCCTGATTACACGCGATTTGTTGCCATTGTCTATACCATTACAAATCAACCATGTAACGGGTAACTAATGCAATAAATGATAGTAACATGTAGGAGCTAAATAAGGCAAACAGTTACGAGTAGTATTTCTATATAAACCCCCTTTCTATAGCTTGTATCCCGTCGAAAATTCTATTAAGTCACATTGTCAATTATAAAATTCTGTTATTGTTCTCTATTATTGGAAGATTAAATTTTACCTACCGGAGGAAGGATTCAATCAGCAATCAGATTTTTATTTCTTTTATTCTCTCTGTTTATTTCATTATTATTATTATTATTATTATTATTATTATTATTATTATTATTATTATTATTATTATTATTATGCATCAATTATATTTGGAAAAGTAAAGAAAATCGATTGTTAGAAACTCACCACGGGGACTTACACTGTAATGACAGGTATCATGGAAGTTAATACTGCAAAGAATATGATGGTAGAAAACTTTCAATGGCGAGGGTTCATTTCTACATTTAAACTACCTACAATGGGTTATCTCCAAGCATAATGTTAATACAGAAGGTATGTACAGATGGAATGAAATTTATGATTTTCTTATTTCCTTTACCCCTCGCATCTTATGCATAGCTGTGAAGTGGGAGAAACCAATCTTCAGATGGGTAAAGCTCAATACTGATATTGGTAGCAAGCTGGAGGATGGAATGATAGGAGTTGATTGGCATCTTAAGGGATCATATATAGGGGTGGTGGTATCACGGCCTTTGTACAAAGGGTTGGCAATGGAACTAGAAATCTCGTGGACGCTTGTTAATAGGTGAACTAGACTATATTTTCGCCCCTAATGAACCACACTTTACTATGTTTTTAATGTAAATACTGATAACAAAATGCTCTGATTAGTGTTTTTCGTGCTTTGCAGGATATATTCTACGAGAGGAGAACTTTGGAGCAATTTGGAGTCAATTAAGGAAATTCGAGGTCAATCAAGGAGAACCCGTTGGATTGCACAAGGAAAAGAGCTGAAATTGGATGGAGCACTATCCACCGCAACCGCGGTCGACCGCGGATGGAGCGCGGTGGAAGTCAGATTGAAGCAGAATCACTGAAGCCCACCGCGGTCGCGCCGCGTTCCTGCCGCGACCGCGGGCGACAGTTGGAAAAACTGGAAAGTTGAAGGACTTAAGTGCAAAACACGGGATTAATTTACCAAACCCTATATAAACACTGTAAATCCGCCCAAGAGGGGGATATCACTATTTTTAGGCTCAAGTAGGAGGCAATACTCATTGTGAGAAGAAAAACAACCATTAGAGTTCTATCTTTTTCTTTCTTTCATCCTTATTTTGAGTATTATGAATTATTTTGGGTTTTTGTTGTTCTTAAGCATGAGTAGCTAAATTCTCTATTCTAAGGTTGTGAGTGGAACCTGTTGGGGATGAACTAATTGTGGTATTAATATAGTTTTGTTGGTTGTTTATCTGTATTTGTTCAACTACATTATTGTTGTAGAGTATTGAAGGGCCCTCAATCAATTGTGCCTATTTATTACGTATCTACTTGAGAGAGAGTGCGTATTTAGGTAGTTGTTTGAACAACACCACTCCCGGAGTATAGGAGAGAGTCATAACTGAGGGTTTAGAGGTTGGATTAGAAATAACAATACCTCGGGTGCAATCTAAAGTGAATCGTAATGCAATATAGCTAGCGTAACTTGACAAAGTGCGTCTAGTAAATTATCATAATTACTTGAGAGAGATTTACGATAAATAGAGTGTTCATGATTGATATAGAGACAACTAAATCAAAACTATAGGCAGTACACAAGAAGCAAGTTCACCAACGGGGGAAACCATAACCTTAGATCCTTAATCCAATTGTTAGTTAATCTTTAGTTTTTATATTTTTGTTCAACTGTAGTAGTATAAGCACAACACCAAGTGGTATTTACAACGTTTGAGAAAGTTGACTAGTGAGAATTGATAATCTAAACAGCTGATACGTTGATTCCCTGTGGGATTCGACTCTGGGCATAATACTCCGGATTATATTTGCAACGCCCGCATCGTCTTTTAGTAGACACAGTTGAGCGTGATCAAATTTTTGCACCATTGCCGGGGAATTAATGGTATTATCAGTTGTAGTTGAAGGAAATTCGAAAGCCGCATTTACCACTCGAATTGTCCAGACCAAAAAGTCAAGTGGGTCATAACTCCTATGAAGTTTGAAGTTAGAACCCAAGCGAGAGTCGTGGAATAATCAGCCACTGCACTAGATGGGCATGTAGTCGTAGTAGTCGACCCAGAATGCCTCTCTTCTTTACTAAAATACTATTTCGAAGGTTGTTTACTCAGATATTTCTTATCAAAGTGAGGGATTCGTTTCAGGCGAAATCAAATCAAAACACCGTTCAATTTCACCGGGTCCATGTCGGAGACAGCGGGGCAGTCGTTACACCATTCGTGCAGGTCACTACTTATGCGACAAGGAATTTTGCTACCTTAGGACAGTTAGAGTTACTGCCGCCGTTTACCGGGGCTTCCATTCAAAGCTAGGTACGAGAAACGGTTGGGGGAAATGAAGTAGGTGAAGTGGTTGGATTTTGCGAGCTGTTCCAACCACTGATGGATGTGATTATAGTGGATTTTCTTTGATTTCATACATATATTGAATTTCTAATGTTTGTTGAATCGGTGGCACACGTGCATGCCTTGAAACTGCTCGAGAACTGGGGAAGTACTTGAAGCATTTCCAGATCCCGAAAAAGTTTTCAAGGCCTTGAACAGGGCCAACCGTAGAAGCAAACAACAATCAAACATTGAACACATAGAACTAAACATGGCAAAGCTGAATGACAGAAACAACATTAATATTGGGGATGGTGTGGTTGACCCAGCTGCACGGATTGCAGCGCCTCTGGCACCCATTGTACCTGAGGCGCCACTTTACGACTGTGCACAACCCACAGCTGACAACTTGGCAACCGCGATTTTGGTCCCTCAGATTGAAGCAGAATCGTTTCAAATTACAAACAATATGTTGCACTTGTTGCAGAATAAGGGGCTATTTTCGGGGTCATACGTAGAAGATGCTCAGCAATATTTAAAGAATTTTCTGTCTATCTGCAAGACCCAGAGGCAGTCGAATGTTACTCCGGAGACACTAAGACTGTTATTGTTTTCGTTCTCGGTGACAGGAGTTTCCCAGACTTGGCTCAACTCCCTCCCTATCAACTCTATTGCAACATGGGAGGAATTGGTCAAGCAATTTCTGAATAAATTCCATCCACCAAAAAAGACAGCACAGCAGATTGATGAGATCATAAGCTTTAGGCAGAAGCCCATGGAGACACTGCAGGAGACATGGTAACGGTTCAAAGGGATGCTGGTTATCTGTCCTCACCATGGAATTCCTGAGCAAATGTTGGGACAACGATTTTATATGGGTCTGGCTGATGGTGTAAAAGCCAATGTTGATGCTTCCGCCGGTGGAGCATTCCTAAGCAAGACATGGAGAGAGTGCCAGATTCTACTTGATACGATGGCACAGAATTCAGGTTGGACAACCAGGGGTGCTCCAATTACCCCAATTGTTCACTCAGTTCCATTAAATTCATCCAACACTATGGCTGAGAACATGGATACTTTGATGACACAAATGATTCTTCTTACGAAAAAGGTAGAGGAATCAAGGATAAAGAAGCATGTTCACATTATGGATACTACCAATGGGGGCTTGTGCACATCTTGCATTAGTCAACTAGTTGGTAATCAGTGGAATGCAGATTGTGATCACCCTCCTTACCCAGAAAACATGAATTATGTGTCAAACTATGGAGGACAAAGACAAGGGGGACAGAACTGGGGTCAGCAAGTGCAACCATATAGACCTCCTCATCAACAGCAGAACAACGAAAACATGGGTGCCATGAGACCTCATGGTAATGTGGCACCTTATCAAAGGCCACAAGGGTATAACAATCAGTCTCAGCAGCATGCATACCACCCCCCTCAACAACAACATGGGAGGAGGCAAGAAGATAGTTTTTCCAGGCTTGAAGCAATGATGCAACAGGTGATTGGGTCAACTGCCAAAATCAGTGAAAAAGTAGATGCCCATGATTCAGCTATCAAAAATATCGAAGTGCGGTTGGACTAGATTTCAAATGCAGTGAACAATCGTCCTCATGGAACTCTACCAACAGACACTCAGGTGAATCCTAAGGACCATGGCCCAAAGCAGATGATGGTAGTGAGTCTCCGCAATGGCAGGGACTTAGACTTGGAATAAGAGTTGGCTCGGTAAAGCAGGCAGGTAGAGACACTAGTGTTAGTGCCAATCGAAATTGATGACTCCACAAACTTGACCAAGGTAACAGTGGAAACTGCTGAGGGAGAATCTAGTGGCCAGAGAGAGGCTGAAAAGGAAATGGAGATGACCCCAGATCCTGTAGTTAAAGTGGTAGCTGAGAAAGAAAAATCCCAAATCACTGGGAAGAAGAGACCGCCAGCCCCATTCCCTCAAAGGCTGGCCAAATACCAAAAGGATGAGCAGTACAAGAAGTTCTTGGATATGCTGAAGCAGATACAGGTAAACATTCCTCTGATTGATGCTCTGAAAGAGATGCACGGGTATGCGAAGATGATGAAGGACTTGATGTCCAGGAAGTTTGATTTCCAAGACTTGGCGACTGTGACTTTGACTCAGACTTGCAGTGTTGTGGTAACACGACCAATAGCAGAAAAATTGTCTGACCCAGGGAGTTTTACAATTCCCTGCACCATTGGCAATTTTGCTTTTGCCAAAGCACTGCGCGATTTGGGGGCCAGCATCAATCTAATTCCCCTGGCCATTTATAAGAAACTTGGTATTGGTAGATCCAGACCAACGTCCATGTTGCTGCAGCTAGCTAACAGGACGGTGAAGAGAGCGTCGGGTATTCTGTATGATGTCTTAGTGCAAGTGGGGAAGTTTGTATTCCCTGCTGACTTTGTGATACTAGATTTTCGTGTGGATGAGGAGATTCCCATAATCTTGGGAAGGCCATTTTTGGCCACAGGAAGAGCTCTCATTGATTGTGAGACTGGAGAGCTCAAGATGAGACTTAACGATAAAGAAATCACTTTCAACGTGCAGAAATCCATGAGGCGACCGAGTGAGTTCGCTAACTGTTACCTAATTGATGTCGTGGATGTGATAGTGGAGGAAGATGATGCGTCCTTAACTATTGAGGACTCTCTGGCGGCATGTTTAATGAACTTGGATGATGTAAATGGTGAGGAATTGGCAGAGTGGGTGTTAGCACTGGAAGGTAAAGGGGTCTGGCCGAGGGCTCTCGAGTTTGAACCATTGCACTTAGATAAAAGGGATAGCCCTCCAGCCAAGCCCTATGTGGAAGAACCACCCAAACTAGAGTTGAAACCATTGCCAGCTCATCTCAGGTACGCATTTCTAGGCCCTAATTCTACACTATCTGTTATTATCTCATCCAGTTTGTTAGATGTGCAGGCGAATCAATTGTTACAGGTACTCTCAGATTGCAAGACTGCCATTGGTTGGACCATAGCAGACATCAAAGGGATCAGCCCAGCATATTGCATGCACAAGATTCTCCTGGAAGAGGGACACGGACCTTCCAGGGAACACCAAAGGCGCTTGAACCCAAACATGAAGTAAGTGGTGAAGAAAGAGATTATCAAGTGGTTAGATGCGGGAATCATTTTCCCCATCTCTGACAGCAGCTTGGTTAGCCCAGTGCAGTGTGTCCCAAAGAAGGGTGGCATGACGGTGGTAAAGAATGACAAAAATGAGTTGATATCTACAAGAACCGTCATGGGCTGGAGAATATGCATGGATTACAGGAAGCTGAATCTAGCCACCTGAAAAAACCACTTCCCACTTCCCTTCATTGATCAAATGCTCGATAGGCTTGCAGGGAGGTTTCACTTTTGTTTCCTAGAAGGGTACTCGGGGTACAACCAGATTTCAATTGCCCCGGAGGATAGGGAAAAGACCTCCTTCACATGCCCCTACGGGGTGTTTGCCTTCAGGAGGATGCCATTTGGCCTCTGCAATGCTCCTGCCACATTCCAATGGTGCATGATGGTCATATTCACCGACATGGTGGAAGATATCATGGAGGTATTCATGGATGATTTCTCAGTAGTGGGAGATTCATTCGATGAGTGCCTAGCAAATTTAACCCGTGTCCTAAAGAGGTGCATCGAGATGAATCTTGTGCTGAATTGAGAGAAGTGCCATTTTATGGTACAAGAAGGGATTGTCTTGGGAAACTATTGTCGATTAAAGGAATTGAGGTGGACAAAGCCAAAGTCGATGTGATTGAAAAACTTCCACCTCCCACATCAGTCAAAGCGATTCGTAGTTTCCTTGGGCACGCTGGGTTCTACCGGCGATTCATCAAGGACTTCTCCAAGATCGCCAACCCCCTCTGTAAGTTGCTTGAAAAAGATAACCCCTTTGTGTTTTCTGATGATTGCAGGGTGGCGTTTGAGGAGCTGAAAAAGCGGCTAGTCACAGCACCAATTATCGTTGCCCCCGACTGGGAGAAACCATTTAAACTCATGTGCGATGCTAGTGACTACGCAGTGGGAGCCGTGTTGGGTCAGTGCAAAGATAAAACAATGCACCCAATTTACTACGCAAGTAGGACTTTGAGTGGAGCTCAGCTGAACTACACGGTGACCGAGAAGGAGATGTTGGCAGTGGTGTTCGCCTTTGATAAGTTCAGGTCTTACTTGATCGGGTCGAAGGTAATTGTGTACACCGATCACGCATCCATCAGATACTTGGTTGATAAGAAAGAGTCTAAGCCACGCCTAATTCGTTGGGTGTTGCTTCTTCAAGAATTTGACTTGGAGATTTGTGACCGCAAGGGCACGGAGAACCAGGTCGCTGATCACCTGTCACGTCTTGAAGGTGCCGAGAATGCGATTGAGACGGAGGATATTATGGAAACCTTTCCAGATGAGCAGCTGCTAGCCACAAGTGTGGAAGATGTGCCATGGTATGCAGACATTGCAAACTACCTGGCCAGCGGTATTGAACCCTATGAACTCTCCTCTATACAAAAGAAAAGATTTTACCGTGATTACCATAGTTACTATTGTGATGAACCTCATTTGTTTAGAATATGTATTGATAACATGATTCCGAGGTGTGTCCCCTAGGTAGAACAATTTTCTATTTTGCAGGCCTGTCACGTAGCACCTTATGGAGGACATTTTGGAGGATTTCGCACAGCAGCGAAAGTTTTGGAGGCTGGCTTCTACTGGCCAACAGTGTTCAAATATGCTCACCAGTGGGTGAAGGGCTGTAATGAATGCCAAAGAACGGGGAACATATCCCGTCGACATGAAATGCCCATGAACCCAATCCAAGAAGTGGAGGTGTTTGATGTGTGGGGGATCGACTTCATGGGTCCCTTTGTCAGTTCCTATGGCAATAAGTACATACTTGTTGTTGTAGACTACATGTCTAAATGGGTGGAAGCTGCAGCGTTCCCCACCAATGATGCAAGTGTGGTGGTGGGGTTCTCGAAGAAAAACATTTTTACCCGGTTCGGGATTCCAAGGGCCATTATTAGTGATGAAGGCACACACTTCTGCAATCGTGTCTTCGAGAAGTTACTGGCCAAGTATGATGTGCACAACAAGGTGGCAACCCCTTATCACCCGCAAACAAGTGGGCAGGTTGAAGTCTCAAGCCGTGAGCTAAAGAGTGTGCTGACCAAAACGGTAAACACTACAAGAACTGATTAGGCGAAGAAACTTGATGATGCACTCTGGGCCTATAAGACCGCATTTAAAACACTGATAGGTATGTCTCCATACAAATTGGTATTTGGTAAGGCCTGTCAGTTGCCTGTGGAGTTAGAACATCGATCCTGGTGGGCATTGAAGCAGTTGAACTTGGATATAGATGTTGCGGGTGAAAATCGAGTAACAAAGCTGCATGAGTTGGAGGAATTCTGATATCAAGCCTTTGAAGCTCAAGGTTATATAAGGAGAGAATGAAGAGGTTGCATGACAAGAACATTGTGGACAGAAATTTCAAGCCCGGAGACAAGGTGTTACTGTATAATTCAAGATTGAGACTGTTTCCTGGTAAACTTAAGTCCCGATGGTTTGGACCATTTAAGGTGGTCGAAGTGTTTCCCTCTGGGGCTGTGGAGATAGCAACTGAAGATGGGTCCAATGCCTTCAAGGTTAATGGACAAAGACTAAAACTGTATGTGGGAATGAAAGAGACCAGTGAGTTGTCTGTGGTGCATCTTTTTGAACCACAGAGGTTGAGCGAGCCTTAAATGCACTCATTTTGCGTCGTGTCGCGACGTTAAATCAAGCGTTGCGTGGGAGGCAACCCATGATAGGGGTGTTTTATTTTTTATGTTGTAATTGATGTATATACGCCTAACGAGTTTTTGAGTGTGCAGGACAAGCTTGGAGGTGTGTTGAGCAAAAGACGGGGTCATAAAACAACTCTGGTAAGGTGAATACATGTTAAAAACACACTAACACTCGAGTCCAGGCCACCGCGACCGCGGCGGACCGCGGCGCAACCGCGATGACATATGGGGAATTCATGTTTTTCTCGTACGTCCGTCACCGCAGCCGCGGAAAAAATCACTCTCTGAACCGCGCCGCGACTGCGGTGAATTTGCACTCTCTGAATCTCTCGCGACCGCGGTCATTTCACCTCTCTGAACCCACCGCGGCGCGACCGCGGCAGGCCAAATACCGCCCAGGTAAGTCTTCCTTTTTCAGTTATTTTTTTCATTTTCTTTTCTTTTTATTTTTCTTTAACTCCCCTTTCACCCTTACCCTACCCATTACCCATTACCCATTATCCCTCAAACCCTTCCCTCTTCCCTCTCAACTCCCTCCCCTTCCCCAATAGCTAAAGAGACCAAGTTTTACCCCACCCCCCCCACAGCGAATCTGCTCCTCATCCCCCTCCCCCCCCCCACCTCAAACCTCCATTGTTGTCTTCTCCATTCCCCCTCAAGTAAGTATTTTCTTTTCTATTCTTCTTTCTAATTTTTGCTTTTTCGTTTGCTAATTCATAGTAGATCCTTTGTGTATTATTGTGTCATGGTGGTTCTCCACCACTTTTTACTCGTTTTTGGTGGGTGTGTCCACTTTGAATTGATGTGGGTTAGTTGGCTCTTGTTTGACAATGGTTGAAGATTTTTTGAGTTGTTGGGATGTGTAATGGTGCTTGTTGTGTTGAAAGTTTGGGAAGAATTAGTCTATATGGGGCCAATGTGTGTATGTTGTGTTGAAATTTTGGGAAGTTGTAGTCTATATGGGGCCTATGTATAATTGTTACCACTTATGCTCATACATTGTTTGTACAGTCGCCCCACTGATCCAATTTGTGCANGACTACATGTCTAAATGGGTGGAAGCTGCAGCGTTCCCCACCAATGATGCAAGTGTGGTGGTGGGGTTCTCGAAGAAAAACATTTTTACCCGGTTCGGGATTCCAAGGGCCATTATTAGTGATGAAGGCACACACTTCTGCAATCGTGTCTTCGAGAAGTTACTGGCCAAGTATGATGTGCACAACAAGGTGGCAACCCCTTATCACCCGCAAACAAGTGGGCAGGTTGAAGTCTCAAGCCGTGAGCTAAAGAGTGTGCTGACCAAAACGGTAAACACTACAAGAACTGATTAGGCGAAGAAACTTGATGATGCACTCTGGGCCTATAAGACCGCATTTAAAACACTGATAGGTATGTCTCCATACAAATTGGTATTTGGTAAGGCCTGTCAGTTGCCTGTGGAGTTAGAACATCGATCCTGGTGGGCATTGAAGCAGTTGAACTTGGATATAGATGTTGCGGGTGAAAATCGAGTAACAAAGCTGCATGAGTTGGAGGAATTCTGATATCAAGCCTTTGAAGCTCAAGGTTATATAAGGAGAGAATGAAGAGGTTGCATGACAAGAACATTGTGGACAGAAATTTCAAACCCGGAGACAAGGTGTTACTGTATAATTCAAGATTGAGACTGTTTCCTGGTAAACTTAAGTCCCGATGGTTTGGACCATTTAAGGTGGTCGAAGTGTTTCCCTCTGGGGCTGTGGAGATAGCAACTGAAGATGGGTCCAATGCCTTCAAGGTTAATGGACAAAGACTAAAACTGTATGTGGGAATGAAAGAGACCAGTGAGTTGTCTGTGGTGCATCTTTTTGAACCACAGAGGTTGAGCGAGCCTTAAATGCACTCATTTTGCGTCGTGTCGCGACGTTAAATCAAGCGTTGCGTGGGAGGCAACCCATGATAGGGGTGTTTTATTTTTTATGTTGTAATTGATGTATATACGCCTAACGAGTTTTTGAGTGTGCAGGACAAGCTTGGAGGTGTGTTGAGCAAAAGACGGGGTCATAAAACAACTCTGGTAAGGTGAATACATGTTAAAAACACACTAACACTCGAGTCCAGGCCACCGCGACCGCGGCGGACCGCGGCGCAACCGCGATGACATATGGGGAATTCATGTTTTTCTCGTACGTCCGTCACCGCAGCCGCGGAAAAAATCACTCTCTGAACCGCGCCGCGACTGCGGTGAATTTGCACTCTCTGAATCTCTCGCGACCGCGGTCATTTCACCTCTCTGAACCCACCGCGGCGCGACCGCGGCAGGCCAAATACCGCCCAGGTAAGTCTTCCTTTTTCAGTTATTTTTTTCATTTTCTTTTCTTTTTATTTTTCTTTAACTCCCCTTTCACCCTTACCCTACCCATTACCCATTACCCATTATCCCTCAAACCCTTCCCTCTTCCCTCTCAACTCCCTCCCCTTCCCCAATAGCTAAAGAGACCAAGTTTTACCCC
>ML242509.1:26813-52204 GCA_005239495.1 Nicotiana undulata | reverse complement strand
ATAAGTTCGAAATCAGTTTTCAGAAATCCCTTGAAAACAAGTGCAATATCAGTATAACTCAATAAAATTCTCAGTAAAACCTGTTCGAAAACGAAGTAAATATTTGTTCGAAAACTCAGTAAAAATCTTCATAAAACTGCCCCACGGGCCAAAATCATTTATAGTAATCATTGCCCATCAGGCATCCTCACAATCACTCTGCCCATCAGGCATCCTCACCATCACTCTGCCCATCAGGCATCCTCACAATCACTCTTCATAAGCCCCGAGGGCATCACTCATTCGGTACCGACGCTCACTTGGGGTGTGTTACAGACTACGGAGGGGCTCCTACAGCCCAAGTGCAATAATAAGCCACATCATGGCATGATTCACACACAATATAGGCCCGCAACCTCACTCATATCATATCATCCTCACAATATAGGCCAGCAACCTCACTCAGTCAGACACTCTCAATTTGCCCCTCAGGCCAAAATATGTCGGGTTCTCGACCCAAAAACAATGTTTTATTTTTCAATAAATAGTATCAAAATACTCTGAGTGTCAAAACAATTTCATAGAAAAGACTGAGTGAAAAATCATAACATATCAGTGAGGAAAATAGTAAAAACATCCCCCAAGGGGTAAACAAATCGGCACTAGGCCCCAAACATGGCTTACAGCCCAAAACATATCATAATGTATAAATACTATTTAAGCAAAGGCTTAAAAATCGGTTTCGCAACTCAATAGTCGCCTAAATAGGAAACAGGTTCCAAAGTTTCCACCTTTTTATTTCAAAACCCGTGAAAGGGTGCATAGTCCGGGGTTTCATACCCTCAGGACAGGATTTAAAGACATTACTTACCACAAAACTAGCCCGAAAACTATTCCGCGATGCGCTTGCCTCTCGAATCAACCTCCGAAGGCTCCAAATCTACCAAGTTCAGATTTTTATCATCAACATATGCTTAAGAAATAAATTTCGATTGAAAGGTATCGAATTTAACTCAAAAATCCGAAACCGGTCAAAACCCGACCCCCGGTCCCGCGTCCCGAAACTTAGAAATTTTTATAGAAAAGTGTTTTTCGTCTTCCCACGAGTCCGTACATATAAAGAACACCAAAATCGGAGTCCGTTTGACCCCTCGAATCAACCATTGAAGGTCTCATAATCTCATGCCCCAAAATCCTATTTTCTACTGTTTTCATGCATTAAAGGCTGGGATTATAGTTTATAATCACCCATAAATGAGTTTTATTTACCTTGCTACAATATTTCGGAAATTCTAGCAACTTCAATCCATTTGGAACATAACAAAATGAGCCTTAATTAGAAAGATATTTGTGGGTTCACCTCATGTAGGCATTTCATCAAACACTATGTGTGCACATTTGACTACGTCTATTAACCATAGAATTATCTCATCCCAACTACTACAATTTACCAACAAATCATCTCATCATTATTATTTACAATTTATACTCCTAACATCACATGTGTGATCAACCATTCACACCCAACCAACAAAATTCCATCAATTAATTAACTTTAAATCTCTACAATGGGTATTCATTTAAATTGAGGATTTATGGCTTCCAATCACCATGCCATGAGTTCCAATACTTGATTCATACTTATAATTCCATAATAACTCCATATATGTGAATCTAAAGGTGAAAGATTACCTCTTGTAGGCCAAATCTTGAAAGGTAACTTTTGGGGTGTTCTTGAGGTTTTGAAGAAATCCTATATAATCGAATAAAAACCATGTTGTAACTAGTGATTGATAAGTGAAATCACCATAAAAACACACTTAGAAACTCACCTTATGAGTGTATTTGAAGCCTTGACCGGATGGGTGATGGAGATGATGCCCTAGCCTTGAAAAATGACTTAAAACCTCTCTTTTACGGTCCTTGGGGGTATTTAGAGGTCAGTGATTAGCGCTGGCGCGCTAAGGCCGCGCTAACGAGGCAGAAACTTTCCGATTAGCGCTGGCACGCTCAGGCCGCGCTCTGGCGCAGGTCCTGTAAAATTGTCATAACATTTGGTATACACCTCCAAATGACAAACGGTTTGATGAGTTGGAAACTAGACTCAAAGAGCTTTAATTTGATAGGTTTTACATCACATAAATCATCCTATATATGTAGATATGCTCGTCCAAAGTGAGGTCTTATGCGTACCCATTTGAGATTTTAGTCTATTATGAAACTTTCCAACTTGACTTAGCCTTAGGGCTCTTGTTAGACCCTAAACCATTTTTAATGCACCTCATACATATATTGTCATGATAAATTGATATCATTCAAATTACCAGTCTTGTTCATACCCGAATTGATATCATTAGCATCCGTCAATCTTCTTAATGGTCTTAAAACACTTAGAAATTTTCCGGGTGTTACATTAAAGTAAATATTATTAATTTGGAAAATTATTTTTATAATATAAGCTCTAAATATATGATTACTAATTAGTGTATATTAAAACAAATAATTTGCATTTTAAATACCTAATCTAATATCATTTATACTTATAAAAAAATCATTTAGCCATATATCTATTTTATAATAACTGTAAGTTTTGATAATTGCTTCATTAAAATTTAAACTAAATATGTAATTACACTTGTGCAACCAAACAATACGCTTGTAATTACACAGTAATTACGTTATGACAAACAAACAAGTCGTCGTAATTATTATGTTGTGTAATTACTAAATACTAAGCAGTGTAATTACTACCGTAGTAATCACAACAATTCTAAATACCGAGTAGCTTTCTAAACAGACCCTTAACTGAAAACTGATTGTATACCGAGGTGATAAACGTGTATAAGTTTAAATGATCATTAAGTCGTTTTGCTTATGATTTGACTGGGTCATAGACAGTGGCGGAGCCAGAATTTTCGTTAACGAATGTCAAAATATATGAAAATAAATATGCCATGAAATTAAGGGGAGTCAATACATTGTATATTTATATATAATTTATATTTTTACCTAATTACACCGCAAAGAGGTGTCATTTGACATTCCTTCTTATAAGATGGCTCCGCCACTTGTCATGGGATGAACGTCCTCCTCCTATTTGAACACTTTCATGCATATATCTTGCCTAGCACATATATGATATATTATCTTTAATTTGTTTTGAGTTAAAAAAATACAATTGAGCAAATATTAAGAGTGCAGTTCGAAACATGAAAACATGGAGTAATTGGTAGGTGTAAAAATAATAATGTTAAACATGTAGATTGAATGTGCAGTTTCACAATTATAACTTCACCTTAGATCATTTGGTTGTAATGTTTCAATATCATTTTCACTGAAAAGCTCTACCTAAGTATATCTTTCTTTCTCCAATTTTAAAGAGACTACTCGTCCACTCCACCTTTTAAAAAATTTAGGAAAAAAAAGATATTAAAGAAAAATATTAATTTTTTGTCCATACGCAAAATAAAATTTAAGTCAAAGAATATGCAAATGTGTATCACAGCTTCACATATAACAATTTCTAACCCCAAACAATTCACCGACATTTTAAAAGCATTTTATATAACCTTTGTCAAGCCGTTGACTCCGGCCAATTGGCACCTCCACTTCTTCTTCACGTCGTGGTTTCAACTTCTTCTTGTTTCGCTCCATTTCTTTTTATCTTTCTAAAAATTGAAGGTTACTGCAATGCTTCTTCAAAGAGTTGCTAGTCCATAAATAAACAATACTAAATAAGTTCCTAGTTGTAATTGCTATTCCTTCTTTGTCTGCTTCCACGAGGGCTCAAAGGCGGATCTGTATGGGTCGAAATCTGACCGCATGAGAATGAACCCAAGAGGGGACGGTAAGAAAGTGATTAAGCCGTGATTGTGCACACAAGACGCCGTAACGATGTGCATCACGTCCATGGCCGAGGTCGATTCGCCAGAAGGCCTTTACGACGTAGTATACATTACGTCATCTAGGGAGGTCGACCTGAAGTGCCAACGGTCGATTACAATATACTGGTTAAGGACCGTTGGGTAAGGGGCAACATCTAGTATATATGCGGGAGGAGAGAGTGAATCTAAGGGGGCTGCGATCCACTTCTTCTTCTTCTTCTTCTTCTTCTTCTTCCAAAACATTCTCTATGGGGAACCTCTAAGGGGCTTGAGGGAAAGTTCATGACTTTGTTCTAAATCTTTGTAACCTTCTCTACGAAATCGATAAAGATACATTCAGTTATGGTTAATGCTACATTCTCTCGCTCTCCTTTATCATGTATTACAATGTGATTGCAAGAGCGTAAGCTCGTTAACCTCACGTAAGTGTCTTCCATGATCTTGTCAACTTCACAAACTTTCATCTTTTTGATTGATCCTATTCAATATCCCCTCGATCTAGAGCTTATTACCTTTGGTTAGGATTTATATTTACCCTCTATTTTACACATTAATCCGTTTTAAGAAAAAAGGTTAATACTTTTTTGGTAAAACAATTTGGCGCCGTCTGTGGGGACTTCCTAGCCAGAGCCTTAGTTCCCTCTAGATCCACCAAACCAACCAAGAATGAAATCCCTACACGATACCGGAGCTATGTCTGGCTTATGCGCAACGCCCACGTCACGCCCATGTTACGCCACGACATCAACCTTGTCACATCGAGAGCGTGAGCCATCGCAGTGGAGCTGTGACTTACACATCAAGCGCACCTGTAATCACGTTTCCATGTTATCACCCCGCGCATAGTAATCTTACTATATAGGACGATGCTTGTACAATTAACTGTTAAAATGCTCTTCATTTGTGCGCTAATGGTATAACTTATGTTACTGTTACCTTGGCACGTCCGGGACTGAAACAAATCGGGACTCGAACTCGAGGACCTAACGGGGGGATCAAACCATCCACCCACGGAACGCTCAAGCCCAAATAACGACGAGGCGGGATATGAAGTTGACATCGGGTCTAAATTGCAACCGGCAAAAGAAACATGACCAATCTACCTCATTCATCAACTAACCAACCAACCAAGGTAACAAATGGTTCCTTTTACCTTTAACTCGCTTTTCCTTTTACAAAAAGAGGTGTGAAACGAAGAGCAGGAAGGCCCGCCATAAGTATACGAGTAAAAGAAAACCAGCCGACAATGACTCTAAATTCCTCCCTACGACAACAGACAAACTGAGAAGAACTCCGGGTACTATACCTTAGTGCAAATAATAGACAAATGGCTTAGAACGAACTGGCTATATTAAGAAACAATCTCCATAAGCAAGGGACTGTACAACTGTGATGACCCAAAAGGTCATCCCGTGTAATTTTAGCTAAATCAGTGTCCCGAGGTCATGAAAGCCTCTATTTATCTCACCTCGAAGTGCTTGCGCATCCCAGGCGCGTAGCCGAGAAGCCTTTATGTGGAAAATTGATAAAAAGATGAATTTATAATAATTATTTGAATAAAGTTTACTTTGGTAAATATTTTTGGTAAACGGACATGGACCCATGATTTGACGGTCCCGGAGGGTCCGTAGGAAAATATGGGACTTGGGCGTATGCCCGGAATCGAATTTCGAGGTCCTAAGTCCGAGAAATGAATTTTTTAAAGAAAATTGTTTTCTGAAAAATATAAAGGCTTTTGAAAATGAAATTTGATGTGAAACCTGTGTTATCGGGCCCGTATTATAGTTTCGGATCCCGGAACAGGTTCAATATGTTTTATATGAGTTATCTGTGAAATTTGGTAAGAAACGGACTCAGTTTGATGTGATTCGGACTAAAAACGGATAATTTGGAAGTTTATGAAGTTTTGAGAATTTTTATGGATTTTGGAGTTTAATTCGTTGTTTTCGATGTTAATTTGGTGATTTTATTGCTCGAATAAGTCCGTAGGATGTTTTTGAGGTTGTGTGTATATTCGGTTTTGAGCCCCGAGGGCTCGGGTGAGTTTCGGGTAGGTGTCGGAGTGCAAAAAGGGGTGAAAAATGTGGTTGCCCACTGATCGCATAGTGTAGTGTGAGAGGGGGGGGGGGGTTCTGTGACCCTATGCGATCGCATAGTCCCATCCGCGATCGCATAGGGTATATGAGAACTGGGGGGTGGGGGGCGGTCGCACCTTTCCGCCCGCGATCGCGAAGCCTAAGTCTAGGAAACGCAGTGCTAGAGGCTTGATTTGCATTCTTGGAGCCGAGGTAAGTGTTTGGCCTAACCTTAGCTTGAGGGAATATGTATAGAGTCTTATTTGCTATGTGTTATTCCATGTCCAACTTATAGGTGAGGTGACATGTACCTATGTGTTATGCACGAGGGGACATTCTGTGCCGAGTGATTATTTATTATTTATGCACGAGGGGACATTCCGTTCCGAGTGATTGTGAGGTTATGCACGAGGGTACATTCCATGCCGAGTGATTATTTATTATTTATGCACGAGGGGACATTCCGTGCCAAGTGATTATTATTTATGCACGAGGGGACATTCTGTGCCGAGTGATTGTGGGGTTATGCACAAGGGGACATTCCGTGCCGAGTGATTATTATTTATGCACGAGGGGACATTCCGTGCCAAGTGATTATTATTTATGCACGAGGGGACATTCTGTGCCGAGTGATTGTGGGGTTATGCACAAGGGGACATTCCGTGCCGAGTGATTATTATTTATGCACGAGGGGACATTCCGTGCCGAGTGTTTGTGAGGTTATAGCATGAGAGGACATGCCCTGCCGTTTCTGTTTATTTACTTGTTCAGAGCCGTTAATTCCTGCTGTTACTTATACATTTCAACTGTTCCTTATTCCGTTGTTTCAGTTAGTTGTTGCCCTTCATCCCCAACATGTTATTCCCCGTTGTTGTGTTTACTTGCTTATTTCCTGTCATTATTTCATGTTATATTATTGAATTGCACAGGTGTTGTTTGTTGTCGTGTCCTAGCCTCGTCACTACTTCGCTAAGGTTAGGCTCGGCACTTACTCAGTGCATGGGGTCGGTTGTACTGATGCTACACCTGCACTTGTTTATGTTGTGCAGATTATAGCGCCGTACCCAGTGGACAGTGATTCAGGGAGTAGCCTTCAGTCCACGACGACACTAAGGTAGTCCTGTAGGCGTCCGCGGGCCTTGGCGTCTCCTCTTATCCTTTTTCTCATTTTCTGTCTTATCCTTGAATTCCAAGACAGTTGTATTCACTTATTTCAGACTATTGTATTTAGTGGCATCTTAGACTGTTCGTGAGATTGTGATAGCGGTTTCTGGGGTGTAATTGAGGACGTTTTTATGAGGTTTATCGTTAAAGTTCTTGAATTTATTAGTCTTCCGCATTCTTTAATTATATTTGCTCTAGTCATTGTTGTTATTTCAATTGAAAACAAGTAAACTTAATTAAACGTTGGCTTGTCTAGCGGGTTCAACGTTAGACGCCATCACGACCTGAAGGTGGGATATCTGGTCGTGACAACGGCAAACTCGAAGACATCCCAACGCAGGTAGAACGTGGGTACCAAGATCTCGCCCATATGTTCGCCACAGATGTGCAACACCTACTCACCCGGCCATATACGTTAAGTCACATATGAACCTCTAAGCAACGAATTCACTGCCCGCCCCATCGACGACCTCTCCAGGCCGAGCGATGAAGGGACTATATAGATTGGGACTCACCCCAGTGCAGGCATAAACCAACGCATGAAACTCTAATAAAATTCAAGGTAGCACGCGATACTTTTACGCCACTCTACGAGTCGCTAGAGCAAAACTCGACCACGCTCAAGTCACCAAATTAAAACTCGACCTCGCTCAAGTCGCCAAAATAAAACTCGACCACGCTCGAGTCGTCAAATTAAAACTCGACCACGCTTGAGTCGCCAAATTAAAACTCGACCTCGCTCGAGTTGCCAAAATAAAACTTGACCTCGCTCGAGTCGCCAAAGTAAAACTCGACCCCGCTCAAGTCGCCAGAGCAAAACTAGACCTCGCTCGAGTCATAAAATTAAAACTCGACCTCGTTCGGGTCGCCAAAGTAACATTCGATCTCGCTCAAATCAAGTAAATTCGACCTCGCTCGAACCAAGAAAATTTGACCTCCCTCGAATCAAGCAAAATTGGCCTCGCTCGAATCAAGAAAATTTGGCCTCGCTCGAACCAAGTAAATTCGACCTCGCTCGAATCAAGTAAATTCGACCTCGCTCGAATCAATTAAATTCCTTGATCGAATCAAGTAAATTCGACCCACTCGAATCAACGAAAAGCCAGACTCCGCTCGAATAAAATAAATTCGACCTCGCTCGAATCAAGTAAATTCAACCCCACTCGAATCAACTAAAAGCCAGACTCCACTTGAATAAAGCGAGTTTCGATCCCGCCACATTCCCAGTTTAAAAACAGGGACTCATCACAAGAGAGTCTGAAAACCCTTTTCAAAAAAATGGGGAAAGGAAAAAAAAGATAAAAGAGCCAGAGACGTATAGCCGAAAACAAAGTGAATCTTATTCGAAACTTGCATACATATAGCGTTTCACAAGAGACCCAAACAAGCCCCCAAGCAAAAAAAAACCCATTACAACGGCGAACAAACACCTAAGGAAAGAACAAAAATAAAAAGTACCAAAAGACCACAAATTTCACTCTGTCGCATCCCCGCCAGCACTATCACCATCAAAGAACCCACCTTCAACCTCAGCACCACCATCGGCCTCCGGCGTTGCGGGATCATAACCACAGGCAAGGCGAACCTTGCACTCCTTCACGATAGCATCCTCAAAAGCAGCCTCAGTGACATTTCCCTGTGCCCACAAATCCTTGTATACATCTAGTTGGGCCTCGGCTACGACCCATATCTCGTACAAGTGGCGGGGCACAGCAACTGAGCCGTATTTTGAAGGGGACTGATCCAACAGCTGCGCTTTCTCGGCTTCAAGAGACGCCACTTTGTCACCCAATATCGAGGCATCCCGCTCAAGCTCGGCGATCCGCTCGTCGAGACTTGCCTCCTACATTGTGGCCATCTCTCTCTCAGCCTCTCGTTCAGATTTGAGGACACATACAGTATCCTCCAGCGCCGACGCCCTCGTTACAGCCGCTACCCGAGCCTCATCGACCCTCTCTAACTCTGTCACTTTCCTCTCCAAGTCAGCTAGCTTTTCAGTCCACTCCTCCCTCAGACTAGCAACTCTGCTTCATTCTACTTGAGCTCAGCTCGCAAGGACGAAACTATTGCTTGAAGGTCCTCGCACTCATCCATGACACCCTTGCCCACCTCGAGCTCCTCGTCTTTGAATCTGATCAATCCCTAAAGCTCACTACATCTGTGGATAGACCGCATCGGGTCCTCATCCTTTTTCTCCAGTTCCTCCCTAAGAGACCGAGTATCACCACTCGCTCTAAGCTACATGTGCATCTCTCTGCACCTATTGCGATATCGACGGTATTTCTCGGCCATCTTCAGAAAGACTTCGCCCCACGTCTCGTCCGGACGAGCTCTCTCAATCTCCAATATGTAAGTCTAAAAAAAGGGGGGAGAGAAAGAATCAGAGTGGACACAATTTATTTCCATATATTTTTTTTTTTAGCTTTTGAATACGCCTGCCTCAAAACCAGTCATCCGAGTGAGAAACCTATCTCCACAGCAAGCTCCTCAATTTGACCCGGTCCGTCACACTTTGGACCAAGAAAATGAAGGACACAAAGCAGAGAAAATAAAGGCAAGAAACTCACCCTTAAGGCCATCCCTGCCACGCTGCGTGACAAGCCAGAGTCACTGAGATCCCGAAGAGACCTGCTTTCGACGACAGAACATAAAATGTCGAATTGCTCTACCAAATATGTCGTGTTCTCCATAAGGTTAACATCCAACGGGATTTTGAGCACACGGGAGGGACCACCAGCCATCATCCTTACCCTGGTAAAGCCCTCTTCATCCTCAGGATCAATGTCCGATTCGGACTCGTAATCGTCCACCACCACGCCCTTCAATCTCTCGCCGCCTCGAGAAGAGGTGCGAGCCTGCTGAGACATGGAAGGTCCACTCTGAATAATGCAGTAGCCGCCGAACTCTATCCCGATGCCACTATGGCCTCTTCCGTTCTCGACCCAGGTAACACTTCTGCTCCCCAGGAGACCTCTCTCATGGTTTCAGACACCGTTCCTGCAGGATCGGACCCTCAAGGTCATATCAATCGAAGGCGTCTCTTTCGATGTTATCCTATGCCTCTTTGACGGGGCCTCTTCTCCCACACCATGAGAGGACTCACCCGCCGAGAGAACCGTGGAGGCCGGAGAGTCTAAGCGAGGAACAATCTCAGTACGACCATATTCAGATGCAGACTCGACCTGCGTAGTAGTCTGATTCTGATTACCCTCATCAGCAGTCGCCGGAAGTTCGGACCTAGTAGAGGAAGCCGGCTGACGAAAAGTAAGATCAAGGTCCCTCTCCCTTCTCACCCCTCTCTGACTTATCAAATACGACACACGACCCAATGTAAACACAAGGCGAAAGATAAATGACTTTGGCCAAGACAAGGTGACTTACCGGCAAAAGGTTTACGCCCAAACCTCTCGTAGTTATGATCGAAAAAATGAAATTCTGAAAACTCCTTTGTCTTATTTATACTCTTCTTCAAAATCTACATACTATGTGAGAAATGTACCCATTTGCGAATTCCCACCGTGTGAGGAAGAATCGAGCTCACCTATCCGCGAATATCCCTAACTTGTGGAGGGGGTAGCTTCTTGGCTGCAACAAAACAAATGAAATGGACGAACAACAAACAATAGTTAACCGACAAGATCATGATATATAAAACAACCAATCAGCGTTGTAAAGAAGGAAAGGTGAAAAAAGACTCACGAGCGAAATTGCACATCTCGGGGAACCCGACGGGGTTATACACCACATGTTATGTGCGTACGTTGAAGAAACTCTCCCAGAAAAGGCAATTGGTCTTATCGTCCATTCTGACCACCAAGCTCTTAGTACCCCGATGACAAAGATGCAACATAGTGCCCCTATGAAAACTGGGGACGAAGAGATGCATCATGTGTTGAAGGGAAACCCCACGGTTGGCCAGCTCCGCATACTTATTGAGCATCAAGAAAAATTTGTAGATGTATAGGGTGAGTTGGGTCGGAAACACCTCGTAGAAGCGGTAGAATTCCGCCAATGAGGGAAGAGGAAACATGTACCCAATGATAAAAGGGTACGCGTAGAACGCGTAGTACCCAGGGCGATGTAGGTGAACTATATCGCCTCTCGCCGTAACGAGTTCTATATGTTCAGGAATTCTCCATTTGACTTTGGATGTCGCAAGCGCCGCAACATCCATTGTAGAAAGCATCGGTGCAGGATCATCTTCGGCGGCGTTGTTAAATCTGTTTGTGGCTTCCCCGGGCAGGGCACCACCTCATCTACAGTCGAAAAAGTCCCGTCTTCCGAAAAACTCGTCCCCTCATCGAGGGAGGGCACAACATTTTGCGGCACTGGAGAACCGGTAACTAGGCTAGGATTAGAAGAGGAACTAGACATTTCAAATGAATGCAAAGATCGTGGATATAAGAAAGAAGGGTGACAGTCACAAGGGTTGTCGGCGTTTTGAGGGGTGTGAACAGGGAAGAAAGAACAAGTGCTTTCAAAGATCTTCCTGAGAACGATTTGAGTAATTCTATATTCGAATGAGAGTCTCCTATCTATATAGACACAAAAATTCCAGTATGAAGAAATGAAGCGTCACCTTTTCAAAAAGAGTAATGGGAGAGGCAGGGGAAACGATGTGACGCTCAACGAACGTGTGCCATAATGACACCTGACGAATCTAATGTCATTTCAACTAACACGTTGGTCTAACGACTCTCTCAAAACGTCACATCATCACCCCTCAAGGAAGTGCTCGCCCCTCGCCTAAAACGTTCGGATTTCTGTGCTAGAATTTACAAGGTCCGCCCACCGTGCTCGCTCAAGGGCGACCACAATAGGCGGAGGGACTAGCTGTATGGGTCAAAATCTGACCGCATGAGAACGAATCCAAGAGGGGACGGTAAGAAAGTGGTTAAGCCGTGATTGTGCACGCAAGACGTCGTAATGATGCGCATCGCGGCCATGGCCGAGGTCGATTCGCCAGAAGGCCTTTACGACGTAGTATACACTACGACGTCTAAGTAGGTCGACTTGAAGTGCCATCGGCCGATTACAGTATACTGGTTAAGGACCGCTGGGTAAGGACCAACATCTATTATATATGCGAGAGAAGAGAGTGAATCTAAGGGGGCTGCGATCCACTTCTTCTTCTTCTTCTTCTCCCAGAACATTCTCTATGGGGAACCTCTAAGAGGCTTGAGGGAAAGTTCATGACTTTGTTCTACATTTTTGTAACCTTCACTACGAAATCAATAAAGATACATTCAGTTATGGTTAATGCTACATTCTCTCGCCCTCCTATATCATGTATTACAATGTGATTGCAAGAGCGTAAGCTCGTTAACCTCACTTAAATGGCTTCCATGATCTTGTCAACTTCACAAACTTTCATCTTTTTGATTGATCCTATTCAATATCCCTTCGATCTAGAGCTTATTACCTTTGGTTAGGATTTACCCTCTATTTTACATATTAATCCGTTTTAAGAAAAAAAGTTAATATTTCTTTGGTAAAACATGATCCAAGATTTCAACCAGTTAAACCATCTTTCTGTTTGATGTAACCAAGAGCGAATCTATGTATATGATTCGGAGTGGAATGCCACCCGCAAGCTTCAGCGAAAGCTTCATGTACATATGTAAATATGTATAATAAATAGTATATATATTTGAAGTGCCACGCACAAAACAAAAATCTTCAAGGTGTCAGTGGCAAATGTCCATTTTTTCCTTCTGCTAGCACCCTGAATCACCAATCCCGGATCCGCCTCTAAATGTAACAACATTATTTTTTATATAACTAATTCGACGTTTTTAACTGGTTGTATAGGAAAGAAAAAATGTTCGTTTAATTAATGCATAGTTTGGCTGCCTGTATAAAAGAAAAGTTCTTGTATCACGGATGCATAGATTGGTAGTTTTGTACTACTCCCCGGTCCATAATAAGTGAGCAATTTGCTTTTTGCATGCCCATTAAGAAAATTCTAAATTCTATATTTTATTCTAAATTCTATACAAAAATATCTAGTATGACTAAACTACCCTTCATTAAATATTAATGTGAGGAGTAAGAAATATTTTTAGGGATATGTACATAAGGGTTATTTTGTAAAAATAAATTGAATTCTTTCTTGATTATATAAATGGACACTTAATTTGGACCAAAATGAAAAAGCAAACTGGTCACTTATTGTGGACCGGAGGGAATAAATAAATACTCACTGGGTTAATAATAAGGACTTTTTGACGTTTGTATTTTAGTTCAAAATAAGTGTTCGTTTAATATAATCAAGAATGAATTAACTTTACTTTTTCAAATTTGCCTTTATTCAAATATCCCAATGTGTCAAGTTAACACAATGCAAATTTTAATTAAGGGTAATTTAGTCAAAATACTTATTTAAAGGGTGTGCCAAATATTAAATGTCATATATTGTGAATCGGAGAAAGTACCTTCAATAATTTATACAAAAATAATGCACTATTTTATCCATGTGTAATAAGAATATGAGTGTTAGTAATATATAGGTAAAAAATAGTTACACATAAATTATTTAAAACTAGGTAATCCCAACATAATATTTCACGTATTATTGTCTTGTAATTGAATAATTTTATTTGTCAAAATTGTGATATATTTACAACTCAAACTAAACAAATAAGCATTAAAATTCGACATGAAAGCGTAGTTCCTTGTGGGTCGTTTGGTACGATGGATAAGTAAAAATAATTCTTGGATAAAAATTTAGCACTGCCTTATTCTTGTTTAGTAACTAATCTTGTTATCCCGGGATTAAAAATAATACTGGGATAACTTACACTTGTCAAATAATGAAATAGTAATCTTAGAATAAGTTATCCAGGGATAAAGCAGTGAAATGGATAGATGAGCAAAATTAATTTTGGGGACAAAATTTAGTATCGCCTTAATCCTTGTTTAGTAATTAATCTTGTTATCCCAGGATTAAATAGTATCGGGATAACTTACACTTGTGAGAGAGTGGAATAATAATCCAGAATAAGTTATCCAGGAAGAAAGCAGTAAAATGGACAATCGTAGGATAAATACAACATATACCAATCAGTCAATAAAAAATAATACCTAGATAACTAACCCCTACATAACATATCACAATATAGAAATTCCAGCATAAATTGTCTTCAAACCAAACTATTCTTGGAACCAAAACCAAATATCACCAGCCTCAACTACAACTTAAAATACTACGTAGCAAATTATTTAGGATTAAATTCAGTGTACGCATATGCATAGGGTCGTGCATAATTTGGTAAATATCGAATTACCGTACAAAAATCGAAATTTGGTATTCGATATTCGATATTTCGATATTCGGTATGATATTTGTTTTTAGTTTTTAAAAACATTTGGTATTAGGTATTTTAAAATGAAATATCGAAATACCAATACCATACCGAAATATATATTATATTACACATACATATTTTATTAATCATATCATAAATATAAGAAATCTAAAATTTTACTTTCTTTTATTCTCTAAGTTCATCAATTAACTCTAACCAAGTAACAAGACATTTCTCTAAGTTGGTATTTGCTGGTTTTTGACAAACTTTTTTTGTCAACATACGTTTTTTATTTTTTACTTTTGAGTACGTTTAATTAAGAATATTTACTGCCTATGACTTCATGCACTAGTTAGTATTCAAACCGAATAAACCACAGTTAACGAATCGAATAAACCGAAACTGAAAAGAGAAAAACCGAACCCTACCGAATTCAATTAGGTACGATATTGGTATAATATTTTACGAAATCAAATACCAAATCGAACTATCTAAATACCGTACCGTATTGGCCTACGAACACCCCTATAGATATACTAATTTTGAAACAAACTAGCTCTGTAATGGACCTCTTGGATTATCATTCTGATAATTGCTTCTGGCCTCATTTAACTCTGAAAAACCCTATTGTTGCTTTCCTGCCACAAGTAATATATACTCCCTCCGTTTCAATTAGTAGGCATTTTATAACAATCACTCCTTTTTTACTCACATATAAATATTTCTCGCATTATAGCTCAGGCATAATTAGCTTATAAACCAAATAACTCTTTTTATTTTTTATGAGCTTCTCACTTTGCTCTCTTGGTAATTGGACACGCAATTTCTATATTAAAGGTAAAAGGTACTTTTGAAATCAAACAATTTGGAGATCCATTTTATCATAAAAAGGAAAAAAGATCAAAGAGGTTCTGCAAAAAGATTTCCTTTTAGCAACTGATATCATAAACTTTTTTTATCCTCTAATACTCAACAAATCATCAAAGGGAAGATACCCCTCTCCAGTCTCTACTTGCCTAGTCCTATAGTTGTATCAGTATTTCTTGGGAATTTGGACAAACAATTTGGCACGTCTGAGATTCTCTCTCTTTAATTATCTTTTTTTTCTTCTTCTTTTTCTGTTAAAGGTTGTCGTTGTTCCACATATATGTCCGTCTGGACACTAAATTGTAATCAATGTGTGCACACGAATAAATGGATTAATTATGGGCTCACCTATTATTAGTTTCTAAAAAGAAAAAGAAAAACTATAGTTTCTTCAAATAATGTAAACTCCCCTCACTGTACGTAGTTCCAATAATTATTGTCCTTGACCTTTAGTTAGATTTTTGTTAGCGACATACTAGTAGCTACTTTAGAACTTTTTTTGGAATTTATTTTGGATATTGTTTGGAATATTTACCGACAAGTTTAAGCGAGATCATCAATTGAAATCTCTAGATTAGGAGAAGAAGAGAGAGAACAAGAGCACACATGTAAGCTCCGTATATTGATGAATAGAGTGAAAATATTCTGAATGAATAACAGTTGTACAACCATTAACTACTTATAAGAAACGGTAATAGTGTTAACTAACTCCTAACGGTATCTAACATAATTAGCCGACTCTCTAACAACTATTTACAATTATACCCTCGACTAAGTAGCACCTTCTTCTACACTCCCCATCAAGCTGGTAAGTGCAAAGATGTTCAGCACTCCCAGCTTGCCTTTCAAATATACATGTTGTACCCTACTCAATGCTTTTGTCAAAATGTCTGTTACCTGATCCCTTGATCTAACATGTCGTGCTTTCACTAGGCCCAATTGTATGTTTTCTCTAATAAAATGACAGTCTATTTCACTATGTTTGGTTCTCTCGTGATATACTGAATTTGCATCTATTTGTAAAGATGCCTTATTATCACAAAACAGATCAACCGGTAACGCAACATCTACTTCCAACTCCTTCAATAGAGCAGTCGACCAAACAACTTCTGAAACTGCACTTGTCATGCTTATGTACTCTGCTTCTGCTAAACTTTTAGAAACTGTGCTTTATTTTTTGGACTTCCATGATACTAATGAATCCTCATACTTGATTAGAAATCCTAAAACTGATCTTCTTGTATTTGAACAAGAGGCCCAATCTGCGTCATAGTATATAGTGAGTTTATTGGATCCTTTACTGCTGAACAAAATTCCTAAACCAAGCTCTCTTTTTATGTATCTTGCTACTCTCATGGATGCATCCCAATGGGATTTCTTTGGTTGTTTTAAAAACTAACTCATTGTCTGTACAACATAAGCAATGTCTGACAGTGAGATACAACGATTTTCCTATAAGCATTTGATACTGATTTTTGTCTGCAAGAATAAGGTCATATTTCTTCTCTATCAGTTTATCATACTCTTGTACTGTCAACTTCACATTGACTTCCACTGGTGTCCAGGATGGTTTTGCATCTCCCATACCTAGATCAGATATAATCTCTAGTGCATATTTCCTTTGATTCACTAGAATGCCTTTGCTTGACCTGTTGAATTCCATTCCTAAGAAAAATTTCAATTCTCCCAAGTCTTTAATTTTGAAAGCTTTGTGCAATGACTCTTTGTGTCTTGTATCATCTTCAGGTTGTTCCTTGTAAGTAACATATCATCTACATAGATAAGTATTACCTCTACATTGCTTCCCTCTTTTCTAACAAACAGGGAGTGATCAAGACTACTCTAATTGAAGCCTGAATGCAGTAGTGCCTCTGTGAGTTTTAAGTTCCATTGTCTCCTGGCTTTTTTTAATCCATACATGGATTTGAGAAGTCTGCATACTAGCTTGGACTCCCCCGACTTGAGAATCCTTGAGGTAATTCCATATACAAATCATCATTGAAATCACCCTACAAGAAGGCATTATACACATCTAACTTATGGACATGCCAAGCTTGCATAGCAACTAAAGAAAGAATTGTTTTAACAGTGACAATTTTCATCACATGTGAAAATGTCTCATGATAATCAAGACCTTCAGTTTAACTGTATCCTTTGGCCACTAATCTGGACTTAAACCTTTCAACCTCCCCATCAGCCTTCAGTTTCACCTTGTACACCCATCTGCACCCAATTGATGATTTCCTAGGTGGTAAAGGAACTAACTCCCAAGTTTTGTTGTCTTGTAGAGCTTGGATTTCAGCATTCATAGCATCAACCAATCGACTTTCCTTAGAGGTTTCATGAAAAGATTTAGGTTCTGATGTAGCTGAGAGAGCACCTAAATAGGCTTGGTATAGGCTAGACAACTAATTATAAGACATATAATGGGACATGGAATATGGTTGTTTAGTAGAAGTAGTAGTCACATAATCTGTTAACCATAAATGTTGTTTGGTGACTCTTTGAGTTCTTTTAAGGAAAGTATCCTCTTCAACTGGTAGAGATGTTAAGGTCTCCTCGGAGTTATCAACAAAAGTGGAGGATAAATCATCCAGCCGGTGAGAATCAGAAGGTGGGATAACTGGTGACGACACTGAAACTATAGGTGGAGACTCAGTTGAAATTGGTACATTAGCTACAAATGGAGAAGCATTCTGGGAGCTAGAATTAAGTGGAGCTGTTTTTGCAGAATAATGGTTTGATCCCTGGTCTGATTATCTTTGAAGGAAAATACTTTTTTCTCTGAGTGTGACATCTCTATTAATGAATAATTGTTGCTTCTGCAAGTCATAGAGGATATATCCTTTTGTAACATTGGAATATCCCATGAAGACTACATTCACAACCATGGAACCAAACTTATCACTTTTTGGCAGAACACTTGCATAACAAAGGCAACCTAAGGTTCTAAAATGATGAACCTTAGGCTTCTTACCATAAAACAGCTCATAAGGTGATTTACCCTACAAAATAACAGAAGGTAATCTATTAATGATGTAAACAGCAGCCAGGATACAATGCCCCCAAAACTTCAAAGGAATATGGCCTTGGAATTTTATGGTTCTTGCAACTTCAAGGATGTGTCTATGTTTTCTTTCAGCCACACCATTCTGCTGAGGAGAGTAGACACAAGTCCTCTGATGGACAATGCCCAATTCCCTCAAGAGTGCAATGAAATTAGCATTAACAAACTCATCACTATTGTCTGATCTCACAGACTGTACAAATGTACTGAATTGAGTATGTACCATTTTAAAGAAATTTCTCAAGACTAGGAGCACATCACTCTTAAACTTCAATAAGAAAATCCAAGTAACACCTGAGAAGTCATCAACCACAGTTAAGAAAAACTTATTACCATAAAAAATAGGAATGTGATAAGGGCTCATACATCCAAACGCAATAGTTGAAATACTGCAGTAGTTTTGCTAGGACTTGAAGAAAGAAAAGACAATCTAGTGTCTTTAGCTAAGGGGAATATCCCACTCTTATTAACCACACTTTTACAATCTTTAATATTTGCTCCAAGTAATTCCCTCGTAGCTCCTCCAGAAGCATGATCCAATCTCATGTGCCACAGTGAAACATTAATGTTCTTATCCTCTGCAGTGACAATCAGTCCTCTGCTTATTGAGTCAACATCAGAAACAAAGAGATATAAGCCTCCTTTATCTCTACCAATCCCCTTCACCGAGCAGTGAAGGTCTCTAGTTACTTTTGACACTGACATCAAGTTATACTGAAAATCAGGAACAAATAATATATCTTTCTAGAGTAAATATTCCCCAACAGGAGACACTGAAGTCACCTGGCCATTTGGCATTTGCACTATTTTAGTACTTAAGGAATAAGCTTTGTGAACAGAATGCAACATATCTAAATCAGATATCATATGGTTTGTTGCCCCTGTATCTATAATGCAATCCTTCTTTGCTACACTAGCCATAAAGGAGTGAATAATACCTGCCATATTAGCCAAAGTTTCCTGAGAAGGCTCTTTGTTCAGCATTATGAGGATTTGATTGTATTGATCAGTAGTAAACACTGGTGTCCTAGGCATCTCATTCAAAGAAGATGTGTCTCCATCATCATTTCTACATGCATTAGGTCCAGGAACATTTGGTGCATAGTTCTTTGCGTTGGAATTGTAAGCAGTTGAGTTGCCCTGTCCTTTTTTTCCTGAACTTGAAGTCCGCAGGATAACCTACTATTTTATAACAGTTCTCCTTACTATGCCTTTTCATCATACAAAATTCACACAGAATGTTCCAGTTCTTCTTAGGTTTTGGATACCTGCCTCTTTTTGTAGACAAAAAAGTTGTGGCTTCTGATCCTCCTCCTACCATAGATGCATTTGAGTATGATCTATGGCTTTCTCTCTCAATTATCATAGAATATGCTTTGCTAACACTTGGAGTGGGATTAGTCATAAGTATTTGACTCCTTGCCTGCTCATAATTCTCATTAAGTCCCATCAGAAATTGTATTAGCTTTTGCCTATGCGAATGTTCATTGAAATCCTTAGATCTCCTACAGTCACAGAATGGAGGAGTCATGCTCTCGTACTCATCCCATAACTCTCTGAGTTTGGTAAAATACACAGAAACACTATTTGTTCCTTGATAAAGTGTTGCAATCTCCTTGTGAAGTTGATAAATCCTATATGCGTTGACTTTATCAAAACGCTCTCTCAGATCTTCCCAAACACGATATGCATCTTTTGCCTACATTATGCCTGTTAATAATTCCTTCGAAACAAAGCTCATTATCCATCCGAGCACAATTGCATTGCATCTGTCCCACTGATGACACAGATCCTCCTCAAAATCCTTTCTTTTCAAAGTTCCGTCGATCAACCCTAATTTTTTCTTTCCTGATAACTGGATTTGCATCACACGACTCCAAACAGAGTAATTTTCAGTTCCGATCAACTGAATTGAGATTATAGGCGCCCCGATAGTGTCTGAAGGATGAAGATACAAAATGTGCTTGTGATCGAGATCTGCTTTCGCCATTGTTGAGATCGAAGAATTTTGAGATCGGACTCTACCATTGAACAACTTGACAGCAAAATCGAAGGTAATTAGCTGAAAATTATAGCTAATTTCTTTAATACCATGTCAAGTTTAAGCGAGATCAACAATGGAAATCCCTAGATTGGGAGAAGAAGAGAGAGAGAACAAGAGCGCACATGCAAGCTCTGTATATTGATGAGCAGAATGAAAATGTTCTGGATGAATAACAACAATTGTACAACCACTAACTACTTATAAGAAAAGGTAATAGTGTTAACTAACTCCTAACAATATCTAATATAATTAGCCGACTCTCTAACAATTATTTACAATTATACCCTCGACTAAGTAACACTTTCTTCTACATTTAAATATCTGATTTATTCAAGTAGCAGGAGGGTGTGGGTAGCAGGAGGGGCAGAGGTAGGCCTAAGAAGTCTTGGGGAGAGGTTATTAGGCGAGACAAGGCGCAACTGGAGCTGACTGAGATATGGCTCTAGCTGACTGAGGACATGGCTCTAGACATGAGGGTGTGGAGGTCAAAGATTAGGGTAGAAGGTTCATAGGTAGTCGGTCGTTTCTCTTTGTCTTACTCAGTTCGCTAGCATTAGTGTTAGTATGATATCTGTCGCGCCCCCTTTTTCTTCTCGGAGATCGGGTTCGGGACATTTTGGATTGAGACGACTCTTTCCTTTTGGGAAAAGGGTTTGCATTTTTTTTTTAAGTCTCCACCTAAAGATTTTAAAAGTGCGTTAGGGCACCTAAGGGGTTTATCTATAACTAAGTTATTAACTAGAGGTAGGGTAAGGGCTTGAAATTATCCTAAGGGGAAGGTGTTAGGCACCCCTCAGGATCCACAAATATGGTTCCCGGCCAAACAACTTTTGTGAATTTGTACGGTTTATCAAACAAACAAATAAAGGCTCAAATAAGAGGGGATTTAAATCTTAAGCATGCAAGGTGTTTGAAAATGATTACAGAAAAAGCTGAGTTTTGAAAAGGGTTACGATTTAAGCATGTAAATTAAAGGATATCCTAGGTTTGTAATAATATGGATCACATCAATGCAATACCCGGTATGAAACTCCTCAAAGAGGGGCTACACGTGGTATTAGAGCATCGGTGATCATATCCATATTCTAGCATTTCTCACCCCGTGAAGGTAATTAAAGCGAGTGTTGGTCACGAACTCTATTATGTGTTATTACCCGTCCCTTCCTACCAGTCCCGGAGGAGGTTAGGACTACTATACTAAAAGGGAGGTACTAGGCAGACCCTTAGGTTTGAAAGGTAAAAATTCTAAGGCGACAAATAAAGAACACGTAGGACTGCAGTAAATGGAAACACATAAGAGCATGAAAGAGGCTCAAGTTTACCTCCGCAGATAATGCACATAAATAGCACGACTCAAACACACGTAAGTACATCATCCAAATTCAGAAACCTAAGATAGGGTGTCTAAGTGAGTTCAGAAGATAAACATATATGTATGTCTATTTTATTACTCAGAAAGACCTGATCAGTTTTGCCTACTGATTTTAAAAACCTGTTAGCCTTTAGACAGTAAACTCAATCAAAACAACATTCAGTTTTTAAAGAGATTGATTACCTAAGGCATGCCTAGGAGTGGGGTTGTACATAATAGTTACCAGAATTATTAAACAGTTTAGAGGTTGTTTTTACCTAAAACATGTTGTTCTAAGTGATGTAAATCGGAGAATGCGGAGTTAGTTACCAATTTCTATTAAAAGCAGACGTGATAATCACATGCAATATTATTTTATACCTTTCATGAATCAGTAGTTTAAAATAGGAGTAGTTATTCAAATGTAAACGAAATCCTGGAGCATGGTATTTAATATGCACATATAAATGCAGGATGGTTAAGACATAATTTCAGGACGCACGAAATTCCTAAATCATGATTTCTAAAGTGCACAAAGAGCTACAGGATGGTTGAGGCATGATTTTGAATGCACATAAGTAACAATTTATATTGATTTATTATCCTAGGGGAAGAATTTCTAAGTGGTAGGCATGAGCATAAATTAAGGACATGCTGTACGTTAAAGCAGTAAACATGAAAGCCTTAAAGACATGATACCTAAAGCATGTTTGGCATGGTTTGAATGAACATGTTGGTCCTAAGCATGGATTCTGATGCAGATACAGGGAATGTAAAAATCTAGGTCATGATTTCTACCCTTGTGTATCTATCTCATACATGGTTACCCTTTCCCTTTTTACTATCCATTCCCCAAGAGTTGTTTACAAATTATTACAAGCCAATGAATGAATTACATGAATAAAAATAGAAAATCAAGAAGCTATTCTATAGGGAGCCTTCAATTAGGCCCAGATTTCCCAAACCCTCCAATGGTCTTATATGCCTCAGTCCATAGACAAATCAGAGTCTAGGTGCATCAAAGTTCCCTAAGGATGACAAGGATCCCGGGCAGTGCTTACACCTAGACTTAGTAACCAAGAATTGAACTAGTACAGTGTGGAAGGGCCAACCTCAGTGTGTCAGAGTTCAGAGGGAGCTCAAGGATCCAAAAGTAGTGCTCACACTAAGGGGGCAGAACTTAAGGGTCTAAGAATAAAGTGAAGTGCATGAGGTGATTTGAGAAGAGTTGAGTTACAAGAGCATTTCTGAAAAAACAATTTATTCATTTGAAATAGATTTACATATCAGTAAGTGAGTGACTTAGAAAAATAGTTTTGAAAAGAATAGGGGATGGATCAATCAACTAGCACAACATATGTGGAGACAAACACAAATAAGGAAGCAGGGATCGGGGACACATAGGCCATACATAGAAACAGATTGGTATACAAATGATGTTAAAGAAGCACTAAAGTATCATAGACCTGTACAGGGCCTAAACAATCACAGACCTAGTTTTGTCACAAAGAGTTCATACCAAAACCTAAACAGAATCAGATTGAGGGAGTATTGGGTAGAGGACAACACACAATAAACATAGTCACACATAGGTTCAGGAAAAGTTCTAGGTATAGCATAGAGACAAAATTAGCACGTGGTGCATGTTACAGTATACTAAGAACTAAAGAAGACACAAGCAGAATCATATTGAAACATGAGGGGGGGGGGGGTAGTAAACATGTTGAAGCTAAAGTAAAGGGTGTTAAGAACTAAAAGCAGCAAGCATACATGCTAATTATAGGTAGAGCAACAAAACCATAAGTAAAAGCAGATTATAAACAAGATGAATCGAAACATCCAAAGAAACATCTTGTTTTGAAACTTTAAACATAAATTGAAAACATACTAGTTGAAAGTTAGTAAATACAGAATGAGGAGTAAGCAAATAGAATCACCAGTTTTGGCTTGCAGCCGACTGGTAGTAGCAGGTGATCAAGAGAATAACAGTAGGGAGTATATTTATGTGTAAGAGAGAGTTGAACAGTGTGTATGTTCGTGTCTTATGTCATTGAAAGACTAGAGTCTTTATAGCTGAGAAACAAGTAGTAAAAACAAGGTAGGAATCATAGTATCATGGTAATTAAGGAACTCAGAATCAATTAATCAGAAAATTAAGGCAAGTACTCCCTTAAGTTAAGGGATTTCAAATTCAAACGGTAAAACAAGTAGCATATAAGGCAAGGAAAATCAGTACATGATTAGTAAGGAAAGAATCAAAGTTCATTAAGCATAGGGTAGTCAATTAGGATTAGATTCAGAGAACCCCAATTAAGGAATGCTTCAGTAAAAATAGAGTACTACAACAAATAAGGTAATGGAATCAATTAATTTTAAATAGACGAGTAGAATTCTAAGGTTTTAAAAGAAACCTCTCAATTAGACCATCAAATAAGAAAATCAGAATCAGTCAAAAGAGAGTCATGATTCTATATTTCAACATATATATATATATAGAAGGACAAACAGTCATAGCAAACAGGCAAGTTCAACATTATTTGACGGAAAGAGGCAAGAGATGAACAAATCCAGATGAATAATTACACAAGTAAGCTAAAGACTCAATAAACACGAGTATGGTAACCACAAAATCATAACAAGAACCAAGTAATCAAGCTAACACAAAGAACCGAGATAAAAAGATCTAAAAAATTAGGGCTTTTTAACATAGGCGAGTTAAAAAGCAAATAAAGCATAAAATCAGTCGAGATATGCAAAGAAAATGTTTAAATGTCAAGGAAAAAGTCATTTTAAACGAGTACAGAAGAACTTTGAGAAACCCTATTTTTAAAGGAAGTAAAAACGGTTTAAAGTTGATGATTTTTAAAGAGAGGTTGGATAACAGTGTAAAATATAGAGAGAATCATACTTGAATCATAAAAAATATCACGAATCTAAGAGATTTAAACAAAAATTAGGGTTTCAAAGGAAAGCCAAGTAGAACGGAAGAACATGTTGTAAACCTCAAGGATCGTAACAAATATGGTGTGATTTTGCCTAAAATCTGTCACGACCCGAAATCCCTCCTTTCAGGCCGTGACTGCGTCTAACGTTGAACCCGCTAGACAAGCCAACGTACACAACACTTTGACATTTATAACAACAACATAACAGAATAAAACCAATTAACCTTCCAACCTCTACTGAACCTTTCTCGAATTTATTAGTGTCAAACCTTATAAAAAGAAACATCCCACACTAGTAGCTCTCAAAAACCTCACTGAACATTTCCAATCACTTCAATTGTTTCACAACAAAAATAATAATAATATTATCTTAGAAAACTCAAAATGAAATGATAAGACATCTACAACGAACAATCCCAAAACCGCGGTGTCACAATCTCACGGACTAGCTACTGGAATACTAAATACAAGTCTGGAATGAAAATACAACACTGTCTTGAAAATAAGGAAAAGACAATGAAGCAGTAAAGGAAAGAAGCCTCGGGATCCACGAACGCCAGTGTATACCTCGAAGCTCTGACGTGGACTGAAGGTATCTCCCTCAGAACGCTCCACGGGGTCCGGTAGCAGGGTCTGCACAACACAAGAAAGTGCAGTGTAGTATCAGAAAACATAATACGGGCCTGGCAACACGGTTTTCACATAATC
>ML242509.1:0-26777 GCA_005239495.1 Nicotiana undulata | reverse complement strand
TCGAATCACGGGTCCGGGTCCGTTTACCAGAAATGTTGACCAAAGTCAACTATATTCATTTATTAATTATCAAAACTCATTTTCATCAAAATTTCACATCATAGCTTCCCGGTTACACGCCCGGGCTATGCACGCATATCGAGGTGAGGCTAACGGAGGCTCTCGGAGCCTCGGAACACAAATATAGCTTAAATTACATAAGATGACCTTTTGGGTCATCACAAAATCATACCATAGAGGCCATGAACACCCAAAGCAACAACCCTAGACATAAGACAATATGGCCCAGGGCCCTTGAAGGCCTCAGAGATGATGAGCAAGGTGAGGGGAAAACCATTAGAGGCTTGGGGTTGAGAGGTGGTCGCCGGAGATGGCCGAAGAGGGAGGTGGAGGATGAAGGAGGCTAGGGTTAGGTTGAGAGAGTGGGGAGAGACGAGAGCATCTGAAGGCGGCGGGAGTTTGGGAATGGGTTAGGGTTAGAGGTCTTTAGGAATTAAAAAAGGAAAGGGGGTGTTTGGACCGTTGATCTAGGAGATCAACGGTCAAAATTAGGCCGGGTAGATGGGTTTCGGGTTTGGGTAGGTGTTTATAGAATATGGGTCGGGTAATTGGGTAGAAAATTGATTTAAATTTGGGCTCAATTTGGGCTATAATTGAAAGCCAAATTTGGCTATGATTTAAATAGCCAATTTCCCTATTTTGATTTTAATAAAATAATAAATAATTTTCTATACCAAA
The DNA here is from genome assembly GCA_005239495.1 of Nicotiana undulata. Lineage (NCBI taxonomy): Eukaryota > Viridiplantae > Streptophyta > Magnoliopsida > Solanales > Solanaceae > Nicotiana > Nicotiana undulata. The sequence goes on along the minus strand of ML242509.1, from coordinate 26,039 downwards.
ATGATTAAAAATATATAATTATCATTTTAAAAATATAAGGGCCAATTTTACACGCATAAAATATAATTATACATTAAACGGGCTAACATTGCAATTATATGCAATTTAGCTTGAAAATATCAAATATAATTATAAAAAATGCATAAAAATTATATCAATTATATTTTGGTATAAGTATAGAAGTTGAATGAATAAATCATCATAATAATAATTTGAGAAATAATTATTGAGGATTTTATGACTAAAAAGGGGAGAAAATAAATCAATTTAGACCCTTAAAATTATGATTTTTTTTATAAAAACCTTGTGCATGCTTATGTATGCATATATATGCTATTTTGAAGATATTTATGCATATTTAAATATATAGAAAAAATTGGGTATCAACAATATCTTTTATCCATACATGACTATTACTACCTAAAGTTTAACTGCATTCTTGGATTCACTCTTATTTTATCTTGTTGTTATTCCTACTTGTTGCAATTACATCTTACTGTTATTCCTACTTGTTGCAATTACCTTTTTTTTCGGTCGATCTATAACCGATGGTCTATCGGAAACAACCTATCTGCCCTTCCAGGGTTGGGTAAGACTACGTACATCTTACCCTCCCCAGACCCCACTTGTAAAAAAACTACTGAATTTGTTGTTGTCGCAATTGTTCAAATAGTATAAGGACTTACTTTTGTGCGTTGAAGCTAGTTATTGTACCTTATAATCAAATCCAAAAAGAGACGCAATTAAGAGCCCGTTTGGACATACAAAACTTTTGTTTTTTCCTAAATTTTTTTTTGAAAACAATGTTTGGTTATTAATATTTTACCAATTTTTTCAATTTCACTTCAAAAATGCATTTTCAAATTTGAAAACTGTTTCTTACCTGTTTTTCAATTGAAAATGCATTTTTATTAGTTTTTAATTTTACAAATTTACCCTATACTTTAAAAGTTAAATAATAGCATGTTCACTTGAAAATATATGACTATTTGCATCTTCTGTGTAGTGAAGTAAAACAGAATATGATAACAGTTAAACAATAGCATGTTTGATTGTTTATTTCAAGTAGGATAATTAAAATATGCCGGTTTTGGTATTTTTTACAAGTTATGAGGTATAAATCATATTTCACGGTTTTGCAAAAAAAGGCATCCAATTATGTTGCAAAAGTTATAACCAAACATAACTTCATCTTTAATTCAAATTTTAGTGAAATTCCAAATTTAAAAATTTATATTGGAATTCATGTCCAAACGCCTACTAAATTAGTTATTTTACTTTCTCAGTTTATTTTTTGTCTTTCATTTCTTTATCTGTATTTTCTTTTCTTTCTCTAATTGTCTGCGATAAAATGAATTTACACTTGCTTTATTTTAATTTGATATATGTATTCCTCTTTAAGTGGAAAATGTTAGTTTTCAATATAATTTTAATCTAAATTTTAGCATAATAAATTATTTCATATTTGGATAAGATAACGTAACTGAGAAATTAGCCAACATTTGAGGTGAAAGTGAATATTTTAACAATTACCTCATTTATGCATACACGACAACACATACTATATCATTTAAATACTAACAAAGATTAACGGCTAATTTTTTTGTTTTTTGAGATTGCAAGGAGTAATGTTGAAGCTAAAACGATTAACCATCACAGAACCCAAGTGTGATTTAGTAGGCATTTGGACATAAGAATTGTAAAATTCGAAAAATTGGTTAAAATATTTTCCAGTGAAAATGGTATTTGAAATGTAGAGTTGTGTTTGGACATAAATTTTAATTTGGGTTGTTTTTGAAGTTTTGTGAGTGAAAATTTTAAAAAATAACTTTTTACAGTTGTTTAAATTTTTAAAAATTTCTAAAATACATCTTCAAGTGAAAATTAAAATTTTACGAACATAACGTTGATTTCGAAAAAGTGAACTTTTAAAAAAAAATCTTCCATCAAATTTTATATCCAAACTTAAACTTAGTTGCAATTTTGAGCACCATAATAATTGAAGAATTAGTACAATGTACTGGAAACATATACTCTCTACGTCTCTATTTAAAATACCAATTTAAGTTTTATGTGTCGATGATGCAGAAATGTTTTGCATTCTTTTTCAAAATAATCATATATATTCTAGTAATTATTTCTTTTTAATAAAAATTACTTAATACTAATAAAGTACAATAAAAATTGTAAATCAGGAGTACCTAATCACAATTTAAAGCATATTATAAACTTTTTTGTACTACCATCTGTATATATTTCTATAATTAAATCCTTTAAGGGGTCATTTGGTTGGGAAAGAACTTATTCCAGAATTAGTTATCCTCGTTGGCGAAGTTAAGAATTTTTTTCAAGAGTATTCAAATTTGAAAAAAGTGAAAAATAATTCCTGATACAAGGTGTTCAATATGTGTTGTATACCTCTAATTATAATACTATAATCCAGTGATAACTAATCTCGGGATTAATTATAAAGTCAGACCTCTCTCTAATAACATCCCTATATAATAACTATTCACTATAAAAGCCGAATTTTTTCGAAATCGAATATTATATTATGTTATAATATATAGTATCCTTTATAACAATACTTTACCATAACAGTCAAAAAATTTCGGAACAAACAAAGTTGTTACAGAGAAGTTTGATTGTACCATAATTTGATCCCATTCAAATATGAAATAACTCATCTCAAATTTAGTCGGGGATTAATTATTCCAAATAACTGGTATCAAACGAGCCTTAAGTGATATATCTGCACACACAGACATGTATAGCACCTTAGGGGTACCTCTTGTCTTGTTTATCAGTTTTAATTATATCAGTTAGTCAGATCTCCACGTGCTCCTGGGGACTACCATCTCTCCTTACTTCAATGCCATAATTTCTCTTCTATTTTCTTTGAATGTTTTTCATTTTCATTTACACCACCTTTGACCATTTTTGCAACTACTTCTTCTCCAGTTTCTCTCCATCTTTCCTTTTCCTATACTAGTTTAATACTTTCCCCATTGTTAAGTTAAGCTCCACTGGTAGCTTTCAACGCTCCATATTGTCTGCAACAAGAACAATAAGTAAGTTAATGAGTAGATAACAGTGTACTTTTTCAAGATTTTATCTTTCTTTTTTTTCAGTTTCAGAAATGGTAATGGAAGGGATTCAAGAAGATATGGGTGATGGAAATATGATATGTACAAATCATCCTTACAAAAACAATACACCAGGTGGGATCTGTGCCTTTTGCCTTCAAGAAAAGCTTGGTAAACTTGTTTCTTCCTCTTTTCCTTCTGCTATTTTCCCTTCTTCTTCCTCTTCTTCAACCCCTTCTTTTAGATCTGATTTTGGTACCACTTCCTCAACTTCCTCAACTTTACCTGTACTCCAAACAAACAACATTCAAACCAATATCCAAACAAGTGTTTGTAACAACTTTAATCAGTATGCTACAATGAGGAAATCAAGAATGCCTTTTCTGTTGAGTACTCAAAATAGGAGGAAGAATAAGACGAAAGATGGTAGTAGTAATAGTAGTGTCATTGCTACTACTTCAGCTTCAGCTTCAGCTTCAAATGTTGGCATTTCTATGAAGAGAAGCAAGTCTACTACAACCCCAAGAAACCATATGCATTTCTTGGATAATGCTGATGAAGGTGAAGAAGATTATACTCCACACAGAAAAAGGTTCTGGTCATTTCTTTACTACTCATCTTCTAAACATTCATCTTCTTCCATTTCCAAGAAAACTATTAAAGACATGAGCTTTGCTTCATCATCTTCAGTTGGGGCATCTGTGAATGGTTCAATGAGTAGGTCAAGGGAAAAAAAGAAAGAAGAGTTTATAGTAGTGGAGGAAAATGAGAGTCCAAATGAGGCTGCATTTGATAGAAAAGTATCTAGATCTAGATCTGTTGGTTGTGGAAGTAGAAGTTTTTCAGGTGATTTCTTTGAGAGGATTTCAACTGGTTTTGGTGATTGTACTTTAAGAAGAGTTGAGTCTCAAAGAGAAGGGAAGTCTAAAGTTTCATCAGTTCATAATCATAGAAACAATGGTAGTTCAACATCAGGTCAAGATTGTATTAAAGAAAGAGTGAGATGTGGAGGTTTATTTAGTGGTTTTATGATTACTTCTTCTTCATCTTCTTCTTCATCTTCATCTCATTGGGTTTCATCTGAGGAAAATTTGAATGGAAAATCAAGCATAGCTCCTGCATCTGTTGGACATCAGCTTGTACATGGAAGGAATAAGAGTTGGGGTTGGGCATTTGCTAGTCCAATGAGAGCTTTCAGTAGTAAGACATCATCATCTTCAAATGGCAAAAGAGAAGCCTCAAATAAGAATGCTACTCCAAATTTGGCAGCTATTCCTTCTTTGTTGACTGCAAGAGGCTAAAAAAGGGGCTCTTTCTTTTTCCTATTTTACTACTTTACTTAAGCCTAATTAGCTAAATGGAGCCTTGACGTAACCAGTAAAGTTGCTCGAGTCGTATAAACAACCTCCTACATAAGGCTTTGTTAATAGACCGTTATGGTCCGACTCTTCCCGAACCCGAGCATAACGAGAGCTTAGTGCACCGGGCTTTCTAAAGTCTAATTAGCTACTGATACTACTACTACAGAAAATTTTCTTTGTTTAAAACTCTGTTTATTTATCAGGTGTGATATGTGCTTATCTCCTTTTGGAACTACCTCTTTTTCTCTTGCTATTGAGGTTGATGTTGGATTTTTGTTAATGATTTTATTGTCAATTGTTTTTGTTTTTGCTTTTGTTGAAGCTTTAGTGGGCAGTAGAGTAAATAGGAGACCACTTGTTTATGTGTATTGTAAAATTGAAATAATTGGTTGAATAAAAATGCAATGTAGTTTTTCAGGAGGTGGAGTTGGTGGTAATTCACAAATGATGAATGTGTACTTCCTTTGTTCTGCTATTGGGAAGTATTTTCAAGGAGTGGTCCAATCCAATCATGTACTATATGTTAGTTCATGGCAAATTGCTTAACAGTAGTAGGAAACTTTATAAATGGAAAGAACTGTTATTTTTGTTGTTGCTATGTTAGCCTCAAAGGTGGTATGATGGTGTTATAATATATGGCCAATAATTTGTTATTATTGAGTTCTGCTGTTCAATTGGGTCATTATTTTGTGGTAGTGTCACAACTTTGGTTAGCGAAAGATCTATGGTTGTAATTCTGATTTTGGTAGAGTTTTGATTTATATGCAAAGTTGGGATTAAGCAAAAGACTTTTTAGAGAAGCTTGTAATTTTAGGATTAAATATAGGTTATCCCTTGTAATTTTCAATCAACATGAAAACCTCAATACCTTTCAATTTGTATATTAAAACAAAGTTTATATAAGGGTATAAATATAATTTTCTTAATTTTATCTTGTGGTTAGAAAAATAAAAAAGAAAATACAAATAACTTTGCTAGTTGCATGTGTGCAAAGAGCAAGTTTAGGATCTTGATTGAGATAGGTGATGTGATCCCTAACGTTAATGCATGGCTTTTGTAGTAGAAACTTTTGTGTAAAATCACAATCTATAGATATTTGAATTATGTATATACATATATATATTTTTAATGTGGAACCCTTTTTTCCCCAAGATGTCTCCATGCAGGAGTCTCACTAGTTTAAATGTTAGCCTTTTAGGTGGCCAAAAGCCACAAAAATACATAAAAAATGAGTTGCTAAGTATCATGTCACTAACTCCTAATGTGCAAGGACTCATAGACACATCTAATCATTGTTAAAATAAAAGGGTGTTGAGAATTATTGAAAAGGAAAGGTTTTAGAATCAAAGACTCAAACTTTGAGTCAAAATACAAGCACATGTTTGGTAGATAGGACACATGCTAAAAGCTCTAGATCAAAGTGACAAATGAATAAAACACCCAAAAATATAAACTTTTATACTAATCTTATGTCTGTCTCTCTTCACTCTCTATCACTAGCTGAGGGAGAACCATTTCTCTTCTTTTTAAACTTTTTCCATATCTTAGATCTATCATCAACTTGACTTTTCAAACTCCCTGAGTCCATCCAACCCACACCCTTAGGAACATAAACAGATTTGGGATACTGAAATTGCTATTTCAATGTATGAGAGAAGTGATCTCGGCTTACTTTTTTTAAATAGGATCAATTCCTTTTAAGGTGATGAGTTACTATTTGCTAATATAGTAAAACAAACATGAATTTCCGTATAACTTAGGGTTCGTTTGGATGTTTTCCAAAATTTTCACTTCAGATCACTCATAAAAATTCAAAAAACAACTCCAAATTGTTTTTGTGTCCAAACACAAACCTATTTTCGAATACTATTTTCATTTTTTTCCGGGAATTTTACTCTTCGTATGTCCAAACGGCCACTTAGTTAACGTCAATATTACTCCATTTGTATAAAATTATAGCTTCACATTGCCCATTGATTCCATATCAGACTCATAAGCAGAAAGTTTCTCTAGCCTTTTGCCAATTAATCAACGTCCTTCTAGCTCGTTTTAAAGCGTTGAAGAGAGATAGGACATTCTAAAAATAGTTGTTGAGAAAGCATCTGATTTCTAACTACGAGTCCGTTTTTAAGCTAAAAGTTTCTCTAGCCCTTTGCCAATTAATCAACGTCCTTCTATCTCGTTTTAAAGCGTTGAAGAGAGATAGTATATTCTAAAAATAGTTGTTGAGGAAGCACCTGATTTCTAACTACGAGTCAGTTTTCAAGCTAACTGAACACCTATCTGCTGCTACTTCTGTTCCACTATATACTGTTACTGTTCTTTATTTGTAAACGAAAAATTTCAAAATAAGTATAATGCTGAATATAATTACACTAATACTCATAAACATATCGAGCAGTTCTAAACAGGTTCTTGAAAATGGCCGCTAAGGGTTTAGTGCATAGATTTTGGACATGGATTATTGAAGTAATAATACAAAGAAGAGATAAGTGTAGAGGCATATGATTGAAAAGGAGGACCCCAAATGCATAAAGACAGTGGAAAAAAGTCTGTTGGAGAAAATAGTGATGTTGTTGGAGAAGGACATGATATCTAATAAGCTCCACTCCAAAAAGGACCTGTACTTTGTAGCACCCACCAAAACTGTACATACAAAGACAATTCATCACTTGGTTAAATATTTTGGGTCCCTGTTTTAAGTGTTTTGTAGTGCTCTAGAATAGGGAGAAAATTGAATGCAAACATCTTTCTGCCCTTCTTACCAATTTCACTCCCAAAAATCCAAAGATCTCTCTTGGCTGTTGGATATGGGATAAGTTATCCCGATACTCTACCTCCGCCACTGAATTTTAGCCTTAGGATCCCATTAACCACACTACAATGTCTTCTCAGCTTTTTCCTTTTCCCCCCTTCTTTTCTGTATTGGTTCTTTGATTATCAATGACAATGTAAAACAAGTTTTGATAGTGTAAATAACTTTCTTTTGATGACCAAGAAATTGCTATGGAGCCGATCTTTTGGGCCAACTGCTGCCTTTGAAATTCGAGAATAATCGGCTCGCCCCTCTACACTTAAATATCAAAATTAGTTTACTGGCTCGCCCCTCTACACTTAAATATCAAAATTAGTTTACTTGGCTAGGGCTCGAACCTGAACCTGTGACATAAGATACAAGTCCCTTAACCTTTGCCAATTGAGCTAACTCCTGGGTGCGTAAAACTTTTCTGTTATGTAAAATTTATGGAAATAAAATATGATCTCTATTGTTAGAAAACCTTAGTAGATACCCTATACCTTCTGTCTTGACTTGTAAAAAATATGAATCACATTGTTAAGATCGTCATTTTGATTTCACAATATATGTTACACATGTATAAAGGTTTGATGCTTTAAGCACATTGACTACTTGCTTAGAAAATACTTGAGACTAACCATATCAGTCACTATTATGAGCTGGATTGGCAGACTGCGGGCTCGGATCGGATATGAGCGGGTAAAAATTGATACGGATAAATTATTCGACACGATCCGTATTTGAAACGGATAAAAAAAGGGGTTGTCTGGCGGATATATGGATATCCATGACTTCTTGAATATAATCAATTTTGGGAGAATTCCTAGCCTCCCAAACTTGAAGAACTCCCAATTTGAGGCTTTACATGTAAAAGTTAAACACATTAGTTATCCATTTGGTTAACCATTTTCAAGATAGATAATTGTAACGACCCGACCGGCCGTTCCGTGAGATTTGCCCCGTTTCCCCTTTTTCAGCTTCTTCATGTGTTATTTAACCTAATTATGATGTGTTGGGTCGGTTGGTTCGGGTTCAGAGTGGTCGTGGTGAGAATTGAGACACTTAGTCTCTTAAACTAGCTTAATGGTTAGAAAAGTCATCTGGGAGTTGACTATTAGGTAAATGACCTCGGAGTGTGGATTTTATGGCTCGAATAGCTTCGTTAGGTGATTTGGGACTTAGGAGTGTGTTCGGAATGTGGTTTTAATGCCCGGAGTAGAATTATGCTTGAATTGGCGAAATGGAGTTTTTGACGATTTCTGATAGGCAGTGGAAAATTAGCTATCGGGGTCGGAACGGAATTCCGGAAGTGGGATCAGGTCCATAGTGTCATTTTGGACGTGTGTGCAAATTTTCAGGTCATACATACGTGTTTTGCTTAGTTTCGACATCGTAGATGATTTTCGGAAGTTTGAAGGTCTTAGGCTTGAATCATGAGTTGAATCGGTGTTTCGATGTTATTTTGGGTATTCCGAAGGTTCGACTAAGTTCGGGTGATCATTTATGACTTGTTTGTGTTTTTGGTTGGGGTCCCGAGGGGCTCGGGGTGATTTCGGAGGGTCATCGGAAGGTTTAAAGTTGGAAAATGCAGCAGAAGAAGCTGCTGGTGCAAGGCTTCTGGTGTGGCCGCACCTGCAGAAGGGTAGCCGCAGGTGCGATGCCACAGGTGCGGTGAGGCACGCATAGGTGCGGAATTGGCCAGGCTGTTGGAAGGTCGCAGTTGCGAGATTTGGACCGCATTTTCGAAGCAGCAGGTGCGAGAATTTGGTCTTAAGTGGATTTCTGCAGGTACGTACCTGGGACCACAGGTGCGGGTCCGCAGGTGCGAAGAGATGACTGCAGGTGCGGTTTCTCTGGCCAGGAAGTATAAATACCCAGCCTTCGCGAATTTGAGTTATTTCACCAATATTTTCATCCGGAATTAAGCTTTGAGAGAGGGTTTTGAAGGAGGAATTCAAGAGAACTTCGTGGAGGTAAGATTTTTGAACCTAAAACTCGTTTCTATGTGATTATTGGACTGATTTAGGGTGAAATCTATGGAAATGTGTGCCTAAATTGGGGATTTAGGGCTTGGGAATTTGGAGACTATGATTGAGGAATTAAAGGGTCAATTGTGGTTGGATTTTGATGTATTTTATACGAGTAGACTCGTGGAAGGATAAGGATTCTAGTTTAGTGATTTTTATCGAATTTCGAGACGTGGGCCCAGGGGTCGAGTTTGGCCAATTTCGGGATTTGTGCTTAATTTTGATAATTTTCGAATGGGTTTCGTTCCCCTAGCATATATTGATGATAATGATCTGGTTTTGGTTAGATTTGAAGCGATCAGAGGCCGATTTGAGGGGAAAGAGCATCGCGGAGTAGTTTTCGGGCCGGTTTGAGGTAAGTAACGATTGTAAATCTAGACCCAAGGGTATGAAACCCCGTTATTTCATATTGTTTTGATAAATGAGGTGACACGCATGCTAGGTGACGAGCATGTGGGCGTGCACCGATAGGGATTGTGACTTGGTCTGTCTCGTAGCGACTATTAAGCCGCATGTTTGATTTGAAACCATATAATATCCTGTATTTTAGATATTTATACTTCATTATGGGTTGTATGCCATGTTTGGGACCTTGCGACGACCTGTTTAGACCCTCAGGGGTATTTTTTCCACTATTCTCACACTATTTTGATATAAAATTTATGAACTCAGTCATGCTTTATATCTGTTGCTGTTATCACCCTGTTTATAGAATACTGAGAGGTATTTTGGGCTGAGTCCCGTGAGTTGTTATGAGTTGCCCGAGTGGCTTGTGAGGATGACTGAGTGAGGCGGAGAGCCGAGTTCGTGAGGATAGTTATGGATCGGGCAGCACCGCAACTAGGTATATGGATCGGTCTGCACGCCACAACGATATATATATATTGGATCGGGCTGCACGCCACAACGATATACATATTGGATCGGGCTGCACGCCGCAACGATATAACGCTTGGACTGTAGGAGCCCCTCCAGGAGTCTGTACACCCCTAGTGAGCGCATTCGACTATTATTTGGATTGGGCTGCAGACCGCAGCGTATGTTATGTGGATCGGGATGCACGCCGCAGCGGTTATGTGTATACGTGGTAACTGTTGAGTGAGAGTGTAGTGTGAGCATTTGCTTATGATAGAGGAGTTCCGAGTGACTGAGAGGATTTGTTCACGAGTGACACTGTGCCTGGGAGCCTGACATTTATGAAACTACTGTTATCACTCCTTTTCTTACTCTAAGCCTCCAATGAAACTACTATAAATTGTTTTACATGAGATTTTAAATGGAAACTTGGGATTTTTATGAAAAGATCCGAAATGGGGATTTCCTGGACTTGATATATGTATTTTCTATTGTTTATCGCATGACTTTACTGATTTTAAAATCTTGTCACTGCACTCAAGTCTTTAGTTATGGTCGTTACTTACTGAGTTGGCGTACTCACATTACTCCTTGCACCTTGTGTGCAGATCCAGGTACCGGGCCAGAGCGCTAACTGACTTTCTCTTGCTTTGGAGCCTGTTCGAGGATATAGATAGCTGTTTGGCGTCCACAGCGTGCCGTTTTCCTTTCCTAGTTTATAGAATTCTCGTATTTTCTGGACTTGTATTTGCAAAGACATGATATCATACAATGTATTTACTCCTTTATGCTCATGATAGTTGACTTCGGATGTTGGGGCCGTGGTTAGACTTGATCCTTTCTGTTATTATTAATGTTAAAAATGCTGTAAAATGGGGAATCTTAAATGAAACATTACGACCTATGATTTAAATGCTTTATCTGATATTCTCGGTAGTTTGGCTAGCCTAGTTTCACGATAGGCGCCATCACGGCCAGTATTGATTTTGGGGTCGTGACAAGTTGGTATCATAGCCTAGGTTACATAGGACTCAACGGTAGGGGTGTAGCCCGCGCAGTAGTCGGGGCAGTACTCGCTGACCCACTTATTGTTCATGATCAGGCCCGCCACGGATATCCCAGCGGGACAGGCTTAGGCACCGGCAGTGCCCATTATTATTCCAAGTCTTCAGGAGACCCTAACTCAGATTTTGACTGTATGCACCAGTCTTGCTCCGGTAGTTGCTGTTTCTACTACTGTCGCTACTTCTTAGGCCGGGGGAGGCACTAAGACTCCAGCTGCCCGGATACCTGAGCAGGTTACTTAGGGACTTCAGACACCGGGGACAGCTCCAGTCCAGCCGGTTGCCCCAGCTCAGGATTTTGTGATCCCAGTTATGCCAGAGACGAGAAGCGCAGGTTGGAGAGGTTTAGCATACTTCAGCCTCCGACATTCAATGGTGCTGAGGGCGAGGATGCCCAGGGTTTCTTGGACAAGTGTCAGAGGATGCTTCGTACTGCAGGGATACTGGAGACTAGTGGGGTATCGTTTGCTACTTTCCAATTTTCTGGGGCTGCTTTTACTTGGTGGGAATCTTATGAGAGGCGTAGGCTTGTTGGTGAAACACCCCGTACTTGGCAGAAGTTCTCTACTATATTCTTGGAGAAGTATGTACCCCAGTCCCACAGAGAGGAGTAACGTAGGCAGTTTGAGCAGCTGCGTCAGGGTGAGTTGACAGTGATGCAGTATGAGATGCGGTTTTCAGAGTTAGCTCGTCATGCTTCGGAGTTGGTCCCTACTGAGAGGGAGAGGATCAGGAGGTTCGTGGATGGCCTCACTTATCAGCTTTGTATTTTGATGACTAGAGAGAGGGTATCAGGAGCTACTTTCGAGCATGTTATTGATATTGCTCGGGATATTAAGTCAGTTCGCCGTCAAGAGCGAGAGGAGAGGAAGGCCAAGAGGCCTCGTGGATCTGGTAGTTTCAGCGGTACTCCTTCCAGAGGACAGTTTCAGCATAGCAGAGGCCGCTCATTTAGGCCTCCTCAACCAGCTCGCCCAGCTTATAGTGGTGCATCATAGGGGAAGGGTCCCTGTAGTTCTCATCCGGGCCGTTCTTCATTCAGTGCTCTTCTAGCACAGAGTTCATCTCGAGCACCATCAGTTCAGGGTTCCTCTATGCATGGTTCTTCTAGTGGATATCCTGGTGCTAGGGGTTCCCTTCAGTCCCCGTCTCCAGCACCAGGGAGTTGTTATGAGTGTGGAGAGTTTGGGCATATGAGGAGACAATGTCCTCGTCTTCTTGGGGGCTCATCTCAGCAGAGGAGTCAGCCCTTGACTTCAGCTCCAGTTACTTCACCACCCGCCCATGCATCTAGGGGTGGGGATCAGACAACTAGAGGCTGCCCTAGAGGGGGAGGTCGATTAGGTGGAGGTTAGGCTTGTTGTTATGCACTTCCAGCCAGACCATATGCTATAGCCTCAAATACAGTGATCACAGGTATTGTCTCAGTCTGTCATCGAGATGCTTCGATCTTATTTTATCCTGGTTCCACGTATTCTTATGTTTCAAAATACTTTGCTCATCTTCTGGATATGCCCCGTGAGTATTTGGTTATATCTGTTCATGTCGACTCCGGTGGGGGTCTATTGGGGGTTGTGTGTTATATCTATTGGGGGTCTGGAGACCTGAGTGGACCTGTTGTTGTTTAGCATGGTTGATTTTGATGTGATATTGGGCATGGATTATCTATCTCTGTGTTTGTTCTTGATTGTCACGCTAAGACCGTGACCTTAGCGATGCAAGGATTTCCGAGAGTTGAGTGGAGAGATTCTATTGAGTATGTGCCTAGTAAGGTGATTTCTTACCTGAAGGCCCAACGTATGGTAGAAAAGGGGTGTTTATCGTATTTGGATTTTGTGAGGGAAATTAGTGCTGAGACTCCCACTATTGACTTTGTTCCTGTGGTCCGTGATTTTCCGGACGTGTTTCCTGCAGACCTGCCAGGCATGCCACCTAACATGGATATTGACTTTGGCATTGACCTGGTGCCAGACACTCAACCTATTTCTATTCTTCTATATCTTATGGCACCAACGGAGTTGAAGGAATTGAAAGAGCAGCTTCAGGAACTCCTAGATAAGGGGTTCATTCGGCCTAGTGTGTCACCTTGGGGTGCACCAGTGTTGTTTGTGAAGAAAAATGATGGTTCTATGCGTATGTGTATTGATTGCAGGCAGTTGAACAAAGTTACAGTCAAGAATAAGTATCCTTTGACTAGTATTGATGATTTGTTTGATCAGCTTCAGGGAGCCAGAGTGTTCTCTAAGATTGACTTGAGGTCCGGGTATCATTAGCTGAAGATTCGGGATTCTGATATTCCCAAGACAACTTTCAGGACTCGTTATGGTCATTATGAGTTTATGGTGATGTCTTTTGGACTGACAAGTGCCCCAACACCGTTCATGCATTTGATTAACAACGTGTTTCAGCCGTATCTGGATTCCTTTGTCATAGTGTTCATTGATGACATCCTGGTATATTTTTGTAGCCAGGAGGAGCATGCTCAACATTTGATAGTTGTCTTACAGAGATTGAGAGAGGAGAAGCTTTATGCAAAGTTCTCCAAGTGCGAGTTTTGGTTTGGCTCAGTAGCTTTCTTGGGGCACGTGGCGTCCAATGAGGGTATTCAGGTTGATCCGAAGAAGATAGAGGCGGTGGATAGTTGGCGCAGACCGTCCTCAGCTACAGAGATTAGGAGCTTCCTTGGTTTGGCGGGATATTACCGTCGTTTTGTGGAGGGTTTTTCTTCTATTGCTTCGCCCTTGACCAGATTGACCCAGAAGGGTGCTCCATTCAGGTAGTCGGACGAGTGTGAAGAGAGATTTCAGAAGCTCAAGACTGCATTGACCTCAGCTCCATTATTGGTATTGCCATCAACTTCAGGTTCTTATACCGTATATCGTGATGCCTCGATGATAGGCATTGGTTGTGTTTTGATGCAGGAGGGTAGGGTGATTGCCTATGCCTCGCGCCAGTTGAAGACCCATGAGAAGAATTATCCTGTGCATGATCTCGAGCTAGCAACCATTGTTCACGCGTTGAAGATTTGGCATCATTATTTGTATGTGGTACATTGTGAGGTTTTCACTGATCACTGTAGTCTGCAACATCTGTTTAAGCAAAAGGATTTGAATTTGCGTCAGTGAAGATGGTTGGAGCTTCTCAAGTACTATGATATCACTATTCTATACCATCCGGGGAAGGACAATGTAGAGGTCGATGCCTTGAGTCGCAGAGTAGAGAGTTTGGGGAGTATAGCATATCTCCCAGCAGCAGAGAGACCATTAGCACTTGATGTTCAGGCTTTAGCAGGTCAGTTTGTGAGATTGTACTTATCAGAGCCTCACCGGGTGTTGGCTAGTGTAGCTTCCAGGTCTTCTCTTTATGACCGGGTCAGAAAGCGCCAGTATGATAACCCACACTTGCTCGTTCTTCAGGACAGGGTCCGGCGAGGTGATGCCAGAGATGTGGTTATTGGTGATGATGGAGTTATGAGGATGCAGAGTCGGATTTGTGTGCCCAATGTGGATGGGCTTCGAGAGTTGATTCTAGCAGAGGCCCATAGCTCGCGGTATTCCATCCATCCGGGTGCCGCAAAGATGTATCAGGATCTGAGACAACATTATTGGTGGAGGCGGATGAAGAAGGATATTGTTGAGTTTGTGGCTCGGTGTCTCAATTGTCAGCAGGTCAAGTATGAGCACCAGAGACCAGGTGGATTGCACCAGAGGTTGGATATTCCGGAGTGGAAGTGGGAGCGGATCACCATGGACTTTGTGTTTGGGCTTCCACGGACTTCGAGGAAGTTTGATGCTATATGGGTTATTGTGGATCGGCTGACCAAGTTCGCACTTCATTCGTGTTGGTACCACCTATTCTTCAGAGCGGTTAGCTGAGACTTATATCAGGGAGATTGTTCAATTGCATGGTGTTCCAGTTTCTATCATTTCGAACAGAGGTACTCAGTTCACATCTCAGTTTTGGAGGGCCGTGCAGAGAGAGTTGGGTACTCAGGTCGAGTTGAGCACATCATTTCATCCTCAGACTGACGGCCAGTCAGAGCGGACTATTCAGATTCTGGAGGACATGTTGCTTTCCTGTGTCATTGACTTTGGGGGTTCATGGGACCAGTTTCTGCCACTCGCGGAGTTTGCATATAATAATAGTTATTAGTCGAGTATCCAGATGGTTCCGTATGAGGATTTTTATGGTAGGAGGTGTAGATCTCCGGTTGGTTGGTTTGAGCCGGGTGAAGTTAGGCTTTTGGGCACAAATTTGGTACAGGATGCGTTGGATAAGGTGAAGTTAATTCAGGAGCGACTTCGCACGACGCAGTCTAGGCAGAAGAGTTATGCGGACCAGAAGGTCCGGGATGTGTCTTTCATGGTCGGGGAGAAGGTACTGCTGAAGGTGTCGCCCATGAAGGGTGTTATGCGGTTCGGGAAGAGGGGAAAGTTGAGTCCCCGGTTCGTTAGGCTTTTTGAGGTGCTTCAGAGGGTTGGAGAGGTGGCCTATAGACTTGATTTGCCACCCAGCTTATCGAGTGTTCATCCGGTGTTTAATGTTTCGATGCTCCAAAAGTATTTTGGTGATCCGTCTCGAGCACAGTTCAGCTCGAGGGTGATATGTCAATTGAGGTAGAGCCAGTGGCTATTTTGGGTCGACATGTCAGAAGATTGAGGTCTAAGTATATAACTTCAGTAAAAGTGCAGTGGAGAGGGCAGCGGGTGAAGGAGGCCACCTGGGAGACCGAGCGGGAGATGCGGAGAAGATATCCTCACCTATTTGAGACTCCAAGTATGTTTCTAGACCCGTTCGAGGACGAACGTTTGTTTAAGAGGGGGAGAATGTAACGACCCAGCCGATAGTTCCGTAAGATTTGCCCCGTTTCCACTTTTTCAGCTTCTTCATGTGTTATTTAACCTAATTATGATGTGTTGGGTCGGTTGGTTCGGGTTCAGAGTGGTCGTGGTGAGAATTGAGACACTTAGTCTCTTAAACTGGCTTAATGGTTAGAAAAGTCAACCAGGAGTTGACTATTAGGTAAACGACCTCGGAGTGTGGATTTTATGGCTCGGATAGCTTCGTTAGGTGATTTGGGACTTCAGAGTGTGTTTGGAATGTGGCTTTGATGCCCGGAGTAGAATTAGGCTTGGCGAAAGGGAGTTTTTGGCGATTTTCGGTAGGCAGTGGAAAATTAGCTACCGGGGTCAGAACGGAATTTCGGAAGTGGGATTAGGTCCATAGTGTCATTTTGGACGCGTGTGCAAATTTTCTGGTCATTTAGACGTGTTTTAGTTACTTCGACATCGTAGATGATTTTTGAAAGTTTGAAGGTTCTTAGGCTTGAATCATGAGTTGAATCGGTGTTTCGATGTTATTTTGGGTGTTTTGAAGGTTCTCCTAAGTTCGGGTGATCATTTATGACTTGTTTGTGTTTTTGGTTGGGGTCCCAAGGGGCTCAGGGTGATTTCGGAGGGTCAATGGAAGGTTTAAAGTTTGAAAATACAGTAGAAGAAGCTGCTGGTGCAATGCTTCAGGTGTGGCCGCACCTGCAGAAGGGTAGCCGCAGGTGCAATGCCACAAGTGCGGTGAGGCACGTGCAGATGCGGAATTGGCCAGGCTGGTGGAAGGTCGCAAGTGCGAGATTTGGACCGCACCTGCGACGCCGCAGGTGCAGAGAATAAGCCGCGGGTGCGAGAATTTGGACTTAAGTGGATTTTCGCAGGTGCACACCTGGGACCGCAGGTATGGGTCCGCCGGTGAGAAGAGATGACCGCATGTGCGGTTTCTCTGGACAGGAAGTATAAATATCCATCCTTCGCGAATTTGAGTTATTTCACCAATATTTTCATCCGGAATTAAGCTTTGAGAGAGGGGTTTGAAGGAGGAATTCAAGAGAACTTCGTGGAGGTAAGATTTTTGAACCTAAAACTCTTTCTATGTGATTATTGGACTTATTTAGGGTGAAATCTATGGAAATGTGTGCCTAAATTGGGGGGTTTAGGGCTTGGGAATTTGGAGACTATGATTGAGGAATTGAAGGGCCAATTGTGGTTGGATTTTGATGTATTTTATACGGGTAGACTCGTGGAAGGATAAGGATTCTAGTTTCGTGATTTTTATCGAATTTCGAGATGTGGGCCCGGGGGTTGGGTTTGGCCAATTTCGGGATTTGTGCTTAATTTTGATAATTTTTGAATGGGTTTCATTCCCATATCATATATTGATGATAATGATCTGGTTTTGGTTAGATTTGGAGCGATCGGAGGACGATTCGAGGGGAAAGAGCATCGCGGAGTAGTTTTCGGACCGATTTGAGGTATGTAACGATTGTAAATCTAGACCTGAGGGTATGAAACCCCGGTATTTCATATTGTTTTGATAACATGCATGCTAGGTGACAAGCGTGTGGGCGTGCACTGATAGGTATTGTTACTTGGTCCGTCTCGTAGCGACTATTAAGCCGCGTATTTGATTTAAAACCATATAATATCTTGTATTTTAGAGATTTATACTTTATTATAGGTTGTATGCCATGTTTGGGGCCTTGCACCGACCTGTTTAGACCCTCAGGGGTATTTTTTCCACTATTCTCACACTATTTTGATAGAAAATTTATGAACTCAGTCATGCTTTATATCTGTTGATGTTATCATTGTTATCACCCAGTTTTTAGAATACTAAGAGGTATTTTGGGCTGAGTCCCGTGAGTTGTGATGAGTTGCCCCAGTGGATTGTGAGGATGACTAAGTGAGGCCAAGAGCTGAATTCGTGAGGATAGTTATGGATGAGGTTGCACGCCGCATTTAGGTATGTGGATTGGGAATCTAGGTATATATATATATATATATATATATATATATATATATATATATATATATATATTGGATCGGCTGCACGCCGCAGGGATATACATATGGAATCCGGCTGCACGTCTGTAAAGACCCGTAAAATTTTATGTCTAAAAACGATGCCCGAGTAGGTTCCCATATTGTTATAGCTGTAGAAATTCTTAGAAACAGACTTTTTTTAAGTAAAAAGTACCCCGGGACTTAAAAGATATAATTTCCCAGAATTGCGCGGATCTGCGGTCCACTATGCGATCGCAGATCAGGTATGCAGACCGCATAATGGTCGCATACCTGGACAACCTGCTATCCAGTTTGAGGACAGCTATGCGGCCCAAGATGCGATCACATTTTGAGAATGCAGGCCGCATAGTTGTCGCATTCTTGCACCTTGATTCTTGCGGAGGGTGTTAAGCGACGCACTATGCGATCGCATAAAAGGTATGCAGACCGCATAGTGGAATGCATAAAAGGCCATCTATGCTACAGGAATGCGGACCGCATAGCAGGAATGCGATCGCATTCCTGACCGCATTTCCTGCTTCGGGGCTTCTAATTTTTGATTTTAAAACCCGACCCCTACTTTAATAAAACACCCCTCCCCTTCATTTTTAACACCTACTTGACTAAAATAGAGAGAAGTGAGAGTGGGTTATACAGATAGAAGTCCTCATCTTCCCCAAATTGGTCCTTCATCTCTACTCAGGTCCGTAAATTATCGAGTAATCTTCATCTTCTTCAGTATAGGAGGTAAGTCCCCACCCCATTTCCCCTTTAATTCTCAGGTTTTGGTTAAAAGGATGAAACACACATGAATTGGTTCTTGTCGCAGCTTATGGGAATATCGATGTGGAAATGGGAAATGATCAATATGGACTTTGTGGTAGGGTTACCCCGCACACATCACACGTTCGACTCAATTTGGGTAATAGTGGATCGACTCACGAAGTCGGTGCATTTCTTTCCAGTCAAGTCCACCGATGCTGCAGAACAATACGCTCAGTTGTATCTCAAAGAAATAGTCAGACTCCATGGCACTCCAGTATCTATAATCTCGGATCGAGGGGCCTAGTTCACAACTAACTTTTGGAGGAAATTTCAGCAAGGTTTTGGTACTTAGGTAAATCTTAGCACGACTTTCCACCCTCAGACGGACAGTCAGGCGGAGCGGACTATTCAAACGCTTGAAGATATGTTGCGAGCTTGTGTTTTAGATTTCAAGGGTAACTGGGATGATCACTTGCCGCTTTAGAGTTTGCTTACAATAACAGTTTCCATGCTAGTATTCAGATGTCCCCATTTGAAGCATTGTACGGAAGGAGGTGTAGGTCTCCGATTGGATGGTTTGAGGTTGGTGAGGCGGAATTGTTAGGACCGGATCTTGTGCACCAAGCTATGGAAAAAGTTAGAGTCATTCAGGAGAGGATGAAAACTGCTCAGAGTCGTCAGAAATCCTATGCGGACTCGTAGAGATTTGGAGTTCCAAGTAGATGATTGATATTCTTGAAGGTGTCTCCCATGAAGGGAGTGATGCGGTTTGGGAAGAAAGGGAAATTGAGCCCGAGGTATGTCGGGCCATATCGAATCGCTCAAAGGATAGGGCAGGTAGCGTATAGGCTGGAATTGCCCCCTGAAATGTCTTAGTGCATCCAGTGTTTCATGTGTCTATGCTAAAGAAGGTAATTGGAGATCCATCTGCCATCGTGCCAGTTGAGACCATTGAAATTAATGAAGAATTGTCATATGAAGAGGTTCCGGTTGCTATACTTTATAGGCAAGTCCGTAGATTGAGAAACAAAGAGATTGCTTCTGTTAAAGTGTTATGGTGAAGTCAACAAGTCGAGGAAGCCAAGTGGGAAGCGGAAAATGAAATGAAAGAGAAATATCCCCATTTGTTTGAATAAGTCTAGTAGTGGTCGTGAGAACTGCCATCTCTAAGCAATTACACCTTGGTGTCAAATTTTGTGCAAGAACACTCCACTCTCCTAATTTCCTTACTATTGTGACTTCTCAATTTTGTGCCACTTTTGTGTATATTGTGGAATAGTTAAATTATGTGCAACTCATGTGATAGTTGAATGATATGCAAGTTTGTGGCATTAATTGAATTATGTATAGCATGTTGAAGTAGTTGAATTATATACAATTTGATGAGGTATCCGAATTATGTGCAAGTTGTTGGAGTAAATGAAAATGTGTGAAATTGGTTAACAATGTGTTTCGGGGGGTCTCTGACAGGTAGATAGGCCTAATTACAAAGGAAACTGTGGCAAAAGTTTTAGAAAAATATCGGAGTTAGTGAAAATTGGGGGTTAGCATATTGTGTTTTCAAAATGATTCCCCGATCCTCATTCGAGGACGAATGATTTTAAGTGGGGGAGGATGTAAAGACCCGTAAAATTTCATGTCTAAAAACGATGCCCGGGTAGGTTCCCATATTGTTATAGCTGTAGAAATTCTTAGAAACAGACCTTTTTGAAGTAAAAAGTACCCCGGGACTTAAAAGTTATAATTCCCAGAATAGCGCGGATCTGCGGTCCACTATGCGATCGCAGATCAGGTATGCGGACCGCATAGTGGTCGCATACCTGGACAACCTTTGTCCAGTTCGAGGACAGCTATGCGGCCCAAGATGCGATCGCATTTTGAGAATGCGGGCCGCATAGTTGTCGCATTCTTGCACCTTGATTCTTGCGGAGGAAGTTATGCGACGCACTATGCGATCGCATTACAGGTATGCGGACCGCATAGTGGTCGCATACCTGGGCAGTCTGTTTTCCTTTTTGGCCCAGTTGAGGGCCATCTATGCGACAGGAATGCGGACCGCATAGCAGGAATGCGATCGCATTTCTGACCGCATTTCCTGCTTCGGGGCTTCTAATTTCTGATTTTAAAACCCGACCCCTAGTTTAATAAAACACCCCCTTCATTTTTAACACCTACTTGACTAAAATAGAGAGAAGTGAGAGTGGGTTCTAGAGAGAAAAGTCCTCATCTTCCCCAAATTGGTCCTTCATCTCTACTTAGGCCCAGAAATTATCGAGTAATCTTCATCTTCTTCACTATAGGAGGTAAGTCCCCACCCCGTTTACCCTTTAATTCTCAGGTTTGGGTTAAAAGGATAAAACACACATGAATTGGTTCTTGAAGATAAAGCTAAGACCTTACATGCATGTTCATGATCTATTCTAATATAGCAAGAGGGTGTAAGGTAGATCAATTTTCCACTAAAAAGGGGATTAATTAATTAAAAGGACCACATAGTGTTTGATAAAATGCTCAAATGAATTCAAGACTCCTAACTCTAAGTTAAATGTGTCGCATTGTGAACTAGATTGTAGACGATAGAAGGTCCGGTGGGTTAAAAATAGAAATTAAAGGGGAATTTCGACTCGAGGTATGTATGGCTAACTTTAGTCTTCGTAGAGTCACCTTGTTGGTGTCCAAGCATTCGATATGAGTTTCTTGTTTGAGCATATGTGAATTGATTGTTCTAATGTATTGAGGCGTAAGATTCTATTCTCTGATCGTTTTAGTTGATCACCATACTACCATGCTACTTGAAATTGTGAAAGGTGATTTCTTTGTGATTACTCTATCATGTGTAAGGTTCGTTAAATGCTTGAATATGTTGGTATGAAAGAATGATAACGAACTCAAATGTGTGAATGTATCTAAGTTCTA
This sequence comes from Nicotiana undulata, assembly GCA_005239495.1. Lineage (NCBI taxonomy): Eukaryota > Viridiplantae > Streptophyta > Magnoliopsida > Solanales > Solanaceae > Nicotiana > Nicotiana undulata. The sequence continues at coordinate 4,335 of ML242509.1, read as the reverse complement.
AGGGTTGTGTAGCAAGTGATGAAAAGGGCTGTGGATTGATTTAATTGAACTAAATGACTATGGCAATATCGTATATGACTCGTTGTTTGGCAAGGATTATTGTGGCTTTGATTTCATACGGATTGTTGGTTGTAATGAATTTATATTCTTGTTGATGAAAATCCTTGTGATTGAATTGTGGGCTGTTATTGTTGCTATGAAATGTGATTGTACGGTGGGATCGGGTTGCGCGCCGCAACAGGAGGAATAAGGGTGATATGTGAGAAGTAATAAGGGTGGAATGTGATGGTATGGTGGGATTGGGTTGCGCGCCGCAATAGAATGTAATAAGGCTGAAATGTGATTGTCCGGTGGGATCGGGTTGCGCACCGCAACAGGAAGAAATAAGGGTGGATTGTTGAGAAGGAATAAGGGTGGAATATGATTGTGTTGAAATAAGAATCTGTGAAACTCTCTATTGTGTTTGTTTCTGTATCTCTGTGCAGTAATTGTTTGGTTTCTCTGACTGTCTCCTATCTGTGCACTGTTTGATTCTACTTAGAGTGAAGTTTGTTTATACATACTAGTACTATTCAATGGTACTAATGTCCCTTTTGCCGGGGGCGCTACATCTTTTATATGGATGTAGGTGGTTCTATAGCAGGTAGCGCTGTCCGCCGTTAGTGGTGCCTCCTCTTCATCTCTTCAGCAGTTCTGGTGAGCCCCATTTCCTCTCAGGGTCGTGTGTGGACTACATCACTCTTTTTTGTTTATGTTGTAAAAGGTATAGCCAGGGCCGAGTTGTCAGCAGGTTTATGTAAATCTCCTAGTACTCTTAGAGGCTCCATAGACACTATGTGGGGTGTATATATGTATTTTGGGCAGTAGCTGTGTTCGGTCTAAATCGTGGTTCGTATTGGAAAAGTTGTATGTATTATATATGTTTTTGGATTATCAAATGTTGAAAGTTAAAAGAGGGAATGAACTTATGTTGTAAATCGTACTTTGAACTTAAATTGGCTAATTCATATGGAACAATGTATATTATAGACATGGAGCAACGCGTTGGGTAGGAAAGGCAAACCAGGTCCGCTTGACCGGGATCATCCGGTTAGGCGCCGATCTCGTCTCTCGGTCTTGGGGCGTGATAACGTTGCAGCAATATAGCGCTTGGACTGTAGGAGCCTCTCTGTACACCCCCAGTGAGCGGAGTCGACTATTATTTGGATCGGGTTGCACGCCGCAGTGTATGTTATGTGGATCGAGCTGCACGCCACAACGGTTATGTGTATACGTGGTACCTGTTGAGCGAGAGTGCTGAGTGTGAGCATTTGCTTATGATAGAGGAGTTCCGAGTGACTGAGAGGCTTTGTTCACGAGTGACACTGTGCCTGGGAGCCGGACATTTATGAAACTAGTGTTATCACTCCTTTTCTTACTCTAAGCCTCTAATGAAACTATTATAAATGTTTTTACATGAGATTTTAAATGGAAACTCGAGATTTTTATGAAAAGATCCGAACTGGGGATTTACCGGACTTGATATATGTGTTTTCTGTTGTTTATCACATGACTTTACTGATTTTAAATGCTCGTCATTGCACTCAAGTCTTTAGTTATGGTCGTTACTTACTGAGTTGGCGTACTCACGTTACTCCCTGCACCTTGTGTGCAGATCCAGGTACCGTGCCATAGCGCTACTGACTTTCTCTTGCTTTGGAGCCTGTTCGAGGATAGAGGTACTTTTTTGGCGTCTACAACGTGCCTTTTTCCTTTCCTAGTTTATAGAATTCTCGTATTTTCTAGACTTGTATTAGTAAAGACATGATATCATATAGTATATTTACTCTTTTAGATGCTCATGATAGTTGACTCCGGATGTTGGGGACATGGTTAGACTTGATCCTTTATGTTATTATTACTGTTAAACATGCTGTAAAATGGAGAATCTTAAATGAAACATTATGACCTATGATTTAAACGGAATGCTTTATCTGATATTCTTGGTAGTTTGGCTAGCCTAGTTTTACGATAGGCATCATCATGGCCAGTATTGATTTTGGGATCGTGACAATAATATAGTGCTTATTCATATTCGACCCGTCTTTAAAAAGTTCATTATTCAACCCATATTTTAATGGATAATATGGAGGATAACAATTTTTTTAAACCATTTTGCCACATCTAATTAAGAGGTTCAAGTTATATTTTCACTGACAGACATGGCAACATGCTATACAAACTTTACAAAGTCTCTTGTCTTCAAAATCAATCGCAAAAATTTATAAAAAATATCTTGAACATAGAAAGAACTATATTTAATACTATACTTGAGCAAGATGAACTAGATTTCTAACTATAGACAAATGAAAGTACCTCCCTCCACCTTCAACTAACTTGGAGGAAATTATTATTGGTCCCATAATTCTTCCAGCTAAGTACATTTCTAATATATATAAATGAACAAGGGGTACGAACAGTGTTGTAACATATTGTACAAATGGTTATCTGAATTGTACTTACCTTTGCGGGCCTAGTATTTGACAGATGTATTTGCTTATTTTCTCAGCAAACTACGTATTTGCCACCTTTCATTTAATAGTAATTAGCAAAGTAATTTGTTTGTGGGCTTATTTTCTTGGACACTTAACACGTGGACCTAATTCTTTTTGTCACCAAACCACCTGTAACCCACTCCATACATATATTTTCTAATCTAATATAAAAGCTAATATTACAGAGAAAACAATTGGGGTCATTGAGTCTGCTCCTTGCTCTCTTATGTGATTTCAAAGTGTGCTTATCTTCCACGAGTTTCTCTGCCATCATTCTATTTTTACTCTTTCAGTATTGATCACTACGGTATATCTATTGATTGTGGTAGAATCTTTCTCCTTTATTCTTTCAAAATGTCCGATCTCTCTATTTTTTTTATGATGATTGTGATGGTGGTCTGCTCTATATAGATTTTTTGATGAAGCTAAGACTTTGTTCTCTGAAAATTAGGTTTTTATATTTTCTTTATTTAATTTCACAATCTTTCTCTTTGCTGGGTATATGTTCAATTTTTTTCCTGGGTTATTTGTTGTTAGATTTTTAACTTGCGTGTTTGGAAATTGATACTTGGATGCATGGTTTGGATTTATTTTTCTACTCTACAAGATTTTAATTCGTGAATGAAGCTCAAATAACCTTTTTCCCATTTAAAAGGGCTAAATTCCTGCTTGCAAAAAGGGTGTAATACTAATTTCCCTTACTACTTGATCTTAATTGTTTAATTTATTTCCCTTTTTTTTTCCTGTCACTTATTTGTTTTCATTTTTCTTCTATGTCGGTTGCTTCTGCCAAACTAACTTTTTTTAATTTTGGGCATAATTTTACAATTTGTTAGTTTTTGATCTTTGAACTGATGTTTTTGAAGTGTCTTAGGACTTTTATATAAGGTTTCCTGATGTTCGTTTGAAAAACGTTTGCTAAAGTTTTAGTTGAAGTTCCACATTTTTTGTAATTCTTATGATTTTTTGATGAATTTTGTCTTTGTTACTAAGATATCATGGCATTAAGAGCGAATATCAATCAAGTAACACCCGAGACACCGGACTGGACATGTAAATTCCAAATTGTGGACATAGGTCGAGAAAGAGAAAGTGAGAAAAAGTTTAGATTTTAGAATTTGATTTTAGAAGATGAAGAGGTAATTTTGTCTGTCTCTTATGTAATTTTTAATATAATATAATATAATTCCCGCAAGTTGAATCTCGCTGATTTTGACCACATTACTCATATGACCCCTGATCCTGCTACAGAAATTGGTAACTCACTTCTACTCAACATTTTTCGAAGAAACATATATGATTCTATATAATATGCACACCTCATTATACTTTATTTTTTTTCATAGATGGTAATTGTAAAGTATATTCTTCATTGTCTTTGGTCTGTGTTTCAATTATGCTATTGCGACATAACTTGGTGATATTATGATTGTGCCGTGTGAGTTGTGAAACGGCTTGATAATTTCTTATGTGTTGAGATTCCGCATAGTGACGAGGTTATGGGAGCGGGACGGCTCTCGAGATTCAGATTTTATATATCGCACCTCAGTTGTGCTCGAGTTGTGTAGCATATGGATCTATCAGTCTCCCCAGAATGGTATTATGCACTCAACGTGCTTGTGACCGATTTCAGTAATTTATAATAGTGAGCAATTCAGATCCGTGTATATTTCCTTATGTAAATCTTATGATGGGACCGGGTGGCACGTGGCCACGAGTATGTTATTTGGATCGGGTTGCACGCCACAACAGGGTCATGATGAGTAAGGTTCCTGTATTTATTTTCTTATGTTATATTTCC